>BRDA01000309.1:285-26962 GCA_036984385.1 Crenuchus spilurus | reverse complement strand
CACAAACGGTTTTTGCTAGCCTCGTTTGTCCTTTTTGAACTACTGTAGAAACATGGCGATGCAACATGGCGGCCTCAGTCGGTGTTCGACCCACGTCCAATGTAGATATAAACAGCTTATTCTAAGTTAAAATAATCGACTTCTTAGTTTATAATGATTAGATGTGTTTTTAATCATTTTTATTAGTGATTATATTAAATTCTGCTAAAAGATAACCCGAAATATTAAACATACTGTGCCTTTAAAAATGTCATCATTTTAACAGACATAGGCAAATTTAGCTTTACAATCTTGCCCATGGAGGCATCAATGACTTGAAAATGACTGCAAAAAACCTTATTCAGAGGATCTAGAGATGTTCAGAAGTAAAATATATGCCAAAACATATTAACTTTTGATTATTTTTGTAGCACCGATTTTAGAAAATGTATGTTTTTCCTTATAGAGAATTATATAGCTTATATTTGCAGCCTTTATATGGGCATGTCTGTGACTAAAAATAATGACATAATCCTATACATTAAAATTTCTATTTACAGGCAAGACAGACCTGTGTATAAATATAAATAAACTCATTTATTTGTGTTCAGTAATGACAGGTTCCTGTTTACTTTTGGTTATAGTTTTACTTTGGTAATACTTTTGCAAATTCTATAGTAAATGAAACATTTTTCACATTTTTTCATAGAATCTGATGAATATTCGAATTTCAGATGTTATTTTGACAGCCCTAATAGACTGTAGACAATACTTTTAGCTTTTGCATCGAAACCTAGTAACTTTAGAAATTGACTTGTCCTCTTCAGAGCTAGTTGTTGTACATGTATTCATGTGTGTACTGTCTGTTATGTAAAGCATGAGTTGTCATAGTTGTACAATGGTTTTAATTACTGACTTTATTGCTAACGGTTATTTTTTTCCACCCTCCTCCTTCCCTCTGCCTCTTTGCCGCTCAGGTGTGAGCCAAAACAGGTATGTGCCCCCTTCATCCCCACTCCCCCAGGACCCCCTAGCCCAAGGACAGTGTGTTCTCCCTGATGACATGGCACAATCAGATCTCTTTGAAATCCATCAGCCTAGACGAGGCCAATCACCATTCTGGCAAAACTTTGGTAGGTTAGCATTGAAAAAATAGTGGAAATAGTTGCTCTGGATGGTTTCATCTGCTTCCTGTGAGGCACTGTTGTACTTCAAACTGAATATGTAATGTCATGGACAGACAATAACAATGGACCGTGGACCTTTTTTCATTTGGAGATTAAGGCATTTCAACATCTAGTGACTGATATCTACATTCATTTCTTTTCTCCAACTCTTCCTGCCATGGCTAGTGGCACAATTAACCTGTGTATGTGTCTTTGGCCATTATTTAATGTCTACTTTGACATGAACACTGAAAAAAGTACTTTGGATTTGCTTAATTCATATGCATAAATAATATTCATATGAATAAAATATATTACATCAGCACAATTAAATACAAAATACATTAGTAGATCTGTTATTTTTTTAATTTATATAGTTGAATTTTTACAGTGATCTCAGTGATAAAACTGGACTTTCTAGGGTGCTGTATTTTCTCTGAACCCTGATAATGGTCTTCCAGGGAAGGGTCTCTGGTGGATACACACTATGAGACCAAGTAGAGATTTTTTTCCCAATGCAAGGCTGTGTCTGTCTGGAAAATCACAGAGATTAAAATGATCAGATGAGCGCTACGTTTGGTACAAATCAGCCTGTAATTCTGTTTATAGTTTTTTCAGAGGAGAGAGGAGCAAAACACAGACATGATCAATCCACATGGGTATAAAAAATAAAAGGAGGACACTTGTAAAAGAAGAAACTACCCCAGAACACAAATTATCATTTATGCATATCCAAAATGGGCTTTAGATCACATTCCTGAATTTCCTTTTATATATTTCATTGCTGGTACAGGGCTACATATACAAGAAATCTCAGTCAGTAACAA
Organism: Crenuchus spilurus; assembly: GCA_036984385.1. Taxonomy (NCBI): domain Eukaryota; kingdom Metazoa; phylum Chordata; class Actinopteri; order Characiformes; family Crenuchidae; genus Crenuchus; species Crenuchus spilurus. The sequence goes on along the minus strand of BRDA01000309.1, from coordinate 24,990 downwards.
GAAAAAATCATAAATAGGGCAGTTATTATTCAAAATAGTTACAAATACAGAATTACTGCCAACTGAAAGATTGTGTTGATGTATTTTATTCATATGCAAAGACATTTGAATAAAGTAAATTCAAAATTTTATTTTTTCAGAGTAGGTTTGTACTGTTTCAATATTAAAGAAATAAATAATCCAAAAATGCAAACATGGTTAATGGTAAATTAAAGTTATGTTAGCATTTTAGCATGATCACATGTTCATAAAACTAACAAGGTTTCATTCATTATTAGCAATGTTAGCATTTTTGAAGAAAGTGTTCCTTTTTCAGCAGTAACATTATTTATGACACAAAAGGTCCTTTGAGATTAACCCTTTGGAGTTACAGTTAATTACTTGAAAGACATGGAGACATTGTGTTGAAATTGATATTTATAAATTTGTCTTTAGAATTAGAAGAAATGTTTTTTGTGAAGAGAGAAGAGCCATAATATTTTTGTTAAATATTTTTGTTTTTATCAAAATGACTTCATTTCCATTTGTTTCAAATCCGTTTTTCAACGTTATAAAATGAATCTGCTTTTAGATTAATGTATAAAATTATTATAATATCTTAGCCTTAAACAGATACACAACGTTCAGATCATTTGTTGGACGTTCTTCCATAAAATGTCTTCTTACAGAGGATGCTGTGTACCATAAAAATGAAAATAATAAAATTGATTTAGACAATTTTTCACAAGTGAACAAAACCCATATAGATAATTTCACAAAAAAAGTACATGACAGTTTATTTAATGACCTAATATTGTAACTCAATGAAAAATTAAAAAAACATCTGAAATAACAGTTTGTGTTTATATACAACTCCTTGCATCTTTCAGTAATTCCATTTGCTCCTAAACCTAACTAAAGAATAACTCACAAGTTTACATTGTTATTCATTTAGTTACTGGTAACCTGGCAATACGATACAGGAGTTACAGTATACATTGTGATATATTGTATCATTGCAGTAATGCAGATTTTTTAAATCTTAAGTTTAGGAGAACTGTTAGCAATGTGTCCTTACACTACTTGATTGTGTTGGAGTGAAGAGTCTAATGACTGAAGATAAGTTACAACACAGCCATCCAATTGTCAGGGTTTAAACGCAACACAAAATGAACCACCAGTCTTCATATGCATACTATTAATTAAAAATCCCTACTTTTGAGAATTGATACAGTATCGCAAAACAAAATTCCATGACATCCAAATGTTTCAATATTTTCTTACACCCTTAATCACTGGCCAGCCTTTCTTTTCACTGTGGTGGTGTTCCACAAAGTTTCACCTTTGGTCTAATTAAATTTGTGAACAAAATTGTGTCGCACTGTGTTGTAATGAATGTTTTTGAAGTTATTTTGACTCCACTCACCCTGCCCTGAGTCCAATTTTACTGTTAAAATATTCAGTTAAAGCCACAAATCTGCTCCTTTCTCCTTGAAAAGTCAATGTACAAACTTGTAGATAGATTACCGGACCTTAAGGACCTTGTTTGATAGACCTTGTTGAAAATATTAATTTTAAGATATAATAAATATATAATACTATTAATGATTATTGCAGATTTAAAATTGTATATATATATATATATATATATATATATATATATATATATATATATATATATATATATATATATATATATATAGACATGATTCCAAACTTTTGACCATTATTGTAGATTGTGATTATATTTCAATATAATCTATAATATATAATATATAATATATAAAAATATAATATAATATATAAAAATACAAGTAATAACTGTTGACTTTTAAGGGTTAAGTCTGCTCAGAGGACCTGTTTTCATCTCTGAATATGCTCCATGGAGAGAACTGAATAGCTGCTGAAGGTTTTTACTGAAGTGGAACTGTGCTGTGTCTCAGTTCAGAATGATCAAAGGTGAAATATTTGCTCAGTCTGTGTTGTCACTAAGCAGGTTGGGGGATTTTTTTGCACGAGGGCATATGTATGTTCTTTTGAAGGTGCTCCATGCAGGTGACTTGTGAGGAAAATCTGCTTAACATGACAAAAAAGCCTGTACCAAATCTTCTCAACAGGGTATTCATTTATTCTCGATGAAGATGGCCGTCCATCTTGAAGCTCTAGTTTGCCAAAAGGTTCCTTCTCAAAAATACTGTACTTCTGTGCCAAAGTCATGTTAAGCGTATACTGTAGATTCATCCAAATGACCAATTTCATTGTTTTATTTGAAAGCACTTTACTCAATGTTCAGTTATAATGTCTTGGTAGCATTTTCAGGCATAATTCACATCACTTGGATATACTTTTCAATAGTCGCATAGTTCTGTCTTTGATATTAGAGCATTACGGTGGAAATTTTAGTAAAAAGAAAGAATGAATTAATCAGTACAGCTTATACTGAATACGCTTTGTGCTGTAAGATCAAACACTGATGTTTTTCTATGTCCACTGAAGTCATGGTTAAAAGAATATTACTGATATTTTTGTCAAAAAGGGTTTTTGTTTGTATTGTATCTCCACTCTAATAAGCACAGCCAAATCATTCATACAATTTGTATTTAAGAGTTTTTTGTTTTTGTTTTATTGTTTATGTCTAATAGCTGCACTAAATGCTATTTATCACTCTTACTGATAACATAAATATGAATAAAGTGACAATTTTATGTAGACTTGAAAAAAATCTATGTATTACCCATGAATAGAATCTGGTTGCATTATCAACCATGGTAAATGTATATGAAAGTTCTTTTTTGCCAAGAATACTTTGTGACTTTGACCATGGACTAAATATCCTGCTGATGACTTTTAATGGACAGACTGAAATCCAACGGAAGGACAGTGAAATTCTGAGAATATTTAATCTTCCCTACAACATTTGCAGTGAGTTGTTGGTGATAATGAATGAACTGCATTTTACACAGCACAATGTAGAAAATGTAATCTATTGGAGGTGACCTACTCATTTTGTATAATATAATATGAACTGATGAGCATAGATACCCATAAATAAATGTGATAAACTTAAATCTGAAAATATATAACCTTTTGATGTTAAACAATAATGCACACAATTCTGCTTCATTTCGTCTTCATTGTTTTAGTACTGATAACTGAAAAGGTGTGGGTTTGTATGCTGTGCCAAGATGTATGTTGGAGAGTGCAAAACAATCTGTTTTTGGCCTTGTCCACTCTTTCAGTACCTGATTTTTTTTTTATAAAAGCTTTGTCCACGCAAGAACATAAAAAACATGTAAATGTTCACATTATCTTCCATAATAATTCCTCACACAGAAACTCCTCCAGAAGAAATAAGAATCATATGTATTCTACAGAATACAGAGGACTGAGTGCTGAGGTTTTCTAACAGCATGTTTGACAGCAGCATGTGGGTTTGGTTGCACTGACATGGTGATGCCACTGTCTCTGAAATGCCAGTACAGATGAGATGAGATGAAATGTGGAGTTTGTCTAGCATTTCTAACCTGGTTTTAAAAGGAACAGAGCAATAGATTTTGAATAGCTCTGAACCAGCCCAGGTTCTAGTCAGCTATGACTGGGGACACATTAAAAAACCCTGTACCTTCAGTCATGCTCTGTACTATGGTGTAATGAAAAGGTAAAGCTAAATTCAGTTACATACATGTTATTAAGCCCTGAACTAACCAGCATGGGTAAAGGCCAATTATAGCTCAGATGACAAAAAATGTCACAGACCATGTTTGTACATCAAAACACATTTGTTGTGCACACTGAATTGACAAACTTGGATAGACCAAAAACTGTTAGTTTGCTCGGTTTTGTGACTGTTGCAAGAATATGAAAGCCCACACCATTACAATATGTTGACCATGGTGTTTTTATTTCGCTCTCTTTTCTCTTTTTTTGTTGTTGGGTGACGTACTATAAATTAGACTTTACAGTCCATGTATAGACTGCATGATCAGTAAATGTAATTGTAAGACGATAGCTCCACCCCATTAACATTATTCACACAACCTCCACCCTAGAAAACCTCAAGAACCTCAGCTTCACTGACCAAAAATGCTATTTTAGAATGGACAGGAGACGGAATCCTTTAAAAATATCCCGATACATGTGGACAGGCCTGTTTTTCAGTTCTAACTTTTAATGATGTTCCTAAAGTCAAAATTTCATAGCGTGGAAGAAAAGCTCAGGTCAAAGCTCAGAATGTGTTTACATGTTCTGTCGATTTTCAGGGCATAAAAACCCAGATGTTGTTGAACAGTGCCTTGCAGTGTTTGACCTGTGATAAGTTAATAAAATCTGCATTGAGTTCATCATTTATTTCCTAATTAACAGTCTAATCGGTCTCAGAGTTAGCCACAGCAATTATATCACATTCTGATTTAACTCAGAAGCTGAAGGCTCAATTAGCTGAACTGGGAGAGAGAGCTATCAGAGTCTGTGAGAAATTGTGCACTGCTGGGTGTCTAATTAGGAAACACTGCTTAGAGTAACTTCAGCCATGTTACTGTAGCTAGTGTTGTGGGCTATGGTGTTAGCCTAGGTAGCAATGCTAAATCGTTGCCTGTCAAACAGATGTTTCTAAAACATCTTAGATACACAGCAACTACATCTAATGTGTCCTAACAGTATGACTTTTCACACATTCATTGTAAATAAAGATATTTATTTTGTATAACACTAAAAAATGTAAGAGTTTCAGAATTTACAGTTTGCACTTGACACAGATATTAAGACAAATTCAAATTCTGCTTAGAACCGGAGCCTTAAGGCTAACATCAGTAACATACATTGTACTGTATACTGTAGTCAATACAGCATTCATCTATGCTGTAGTCATATTATGTCCTAACCAGTATCCACTGGTCTGTGAGACCTTCATTAAGATCTGTATGAGGTTTTGGTGATATTTTTACAGAAATAACTGAGCTATTTGTTGACTGAGTTCTGGTATTTTTTACTAATGTTATCCTCATAGCTCCCGTTCTGAACTAAAGAGGCCTAACATGGACTCCAAACATTTCCATGTCTTTAAATGTCAGTAAAATTGAATTATTTTAAAGAGACAGAATAATAAACAATTTAACCACTCACAATACTGCAGATTTTATGTAAAGTAGAAAATCAAAAATAATATCTGTATGAGTATGAGATTATTCTTTACAGAAATAGATGCATGCTAATGGCACAGAGTGACCTGCATGACATTCAAACTTATGTTTCTTACATCTTTCTTCCTGTCATTTAATTACTTAGTTTTCGTTTCAGTCAATAAATGTATTGATTAGTGAAGTTAATTAAGTAAATGGAAATTTTTGTTGTAGTAAAGGCAAATGTATTTCCTCCCAAAAAATGATTTAATGGGCCCATACCATAATTTGTTGTAAACACTCTACTTCCTAGTCTATGTATTGAAACTAAGCTTCAAAAACAGGCTGTTTTGAAATAATTGATTTTGTGATGTCACAACAACCAACACATTTACATACATGTATCTATTCAGCCTATAGGAGTGTAGCCCCCTCCTTTAACACTGAAGTTATAAGGACTGTTTCAGCCTGGATGGCCTTTTGAATAAGACATAATACAGGAAAGTCAATCAGAACAGAACTCATTTACATATAATAGTTTGGTACAGTTCAGTTGTTGGAAAATTATCATGTAAACGTTAAATATATATTTTAGTACATAAACAAACACAGTGTCATAAGCATAGCTCAGGGAGAAAAATGGGGACATGGGCCCTTTAAATTCTGCCTATCTTCTAGAATGTCTTAGAATATGCAGAATCCAATCATTATAGGCAATTCTTTTTGGTCTAAAATAATTTGCTAAAATTCCAAAGTGAAAAGAATGATCAACAGTAAAGTAGAACAGGAGCTGAACCCACAGCAAAATTAAAATAAACCTAAAACAGAATTAGAGACTAAATGTAAAGGACTAAAATAGAATTGAGACTGAAATTGTACATTTATTCACTGATATAAAAGTAAAAATATCAGTACTTATATTCAAAAATGTACAAATATAATAGAAAAATACTTGAGTGCATTTAACTGAATAAATACTACTTATGTTTTTAGTTATAAAACCATTCAGCCTTTACTTTAAGCATGAAAAAAGTGTTTCCAACACTGATGATGATGGTGCCTTTGTGTGTCTTTGTGCATATTATTAGAACAGTCGCAAATTAGAGGGGGGAAAAAAAACTTTATTTTAGTTAATGCTGACAGCAATGCTTCAATTGTTAAAAATTGCGATGTTTCATTTATCACTCCTTTGAGTGTGAAAATGCTGCAGTCAATCTGATTTAATCAATAGCTTAGTTAGTTACAGTGCAGACTGTGTAGATATAAAATAATATAATGCAATACATTCTGTTTATATAGTGGCTACATTGTATGTCCAAAAGGGTCCACATGCTAGTCCAGTTATTCTTCTTCATCAAAAGCATTACTAACCTATGTTCTGAGAAGTCTTTACACCAGAAGTTGGAACATTGTTGTGAGGATTTGATTACATTCAACCATTATTGAGGTCAGGTACTGGACACACTCTAACAAAGGTTGGATGGAGCTTCATCGCTCCAGAGAACACTGTTCCATTCCACAGCCCAATGCCTCATGACTTTATACCACTATACCTTGGCATTGGGCATATGACCTTAGTTCTATTTCCTTTGGAGATTTTACAAGCTAGGTCTGTAATATGACCTGTACTTTACTGAATTTATTCACTGAATTCATGAATACATTTGGACATACAGTGCAGAACTGTATAGTTCAGTTATAGGAAACAGTACTAGATATATACTGTACATTAAATTACATCCATTCTCTCCTATGATAACATTAATTTGATCACAATGAGGGATTATTTTTACACTATTATCAATGCAGATGAACAAAAAAGCACACCAAAGAATTTAAATTGAAATAATTTTTAATTTCTACCCAGAACTCCTTAGCTTTAATTTAACTAAGCGAGTTAAAGCAATGATCATTTAGCACTGATCCTTACACAGTAAATATGCCAGTGTTAAATCAACACTATTAGAGTTAAATTAACACTGAGAGTGTTACATTTTGACACCCTCAGTGTTAATTTAACTCTAATAGTGTTGATTTAACACTGGCATATTTACTGTGTACTTAGCAATGATCCTTATTCAGGATGTGTTCCACTGCATAAACGATCGCCAACGCTGGGTACTTTGGGTCTGTTTTGGATGGACATATCATTTTCTTTTAATTCACTTCTCTGGGAATGGTTTTAGTAAGCAGAATCTTTTACTTTCTCTTGATTCCACTTTACAGGCTGGATTATTCAGCCGTAAATCTGATACAGAGCTATAAGCTAATCTTCTGAGAGTGAATTTAAGCATTCCTATTCATGCAGATCTTTTCTGTTGTAATAAGAAGCTCTGGTGGGAATGTCTTGTATGTAAGAAGAATTTTGAATTCTGTATAATGACTGATGTAATTTGTTGCAATTAAAAATGTCTATGTTTAAATGTGCTTTGATCTCTGTGATTTCTTGCAGATTTTTTTGTCCTGCTTTGTGTGTAACTTTCATTTCTTTAGAATTTTCTTTTAGTATTTTTTTCTTAGTGCTTCTTTCTTATATTTATGTAGATTTATGCATTAAAACAGCCATGATTCATGTTTACAAGCTCTCTATTGCTTAGAACTAAACAGGCTGTTTTTGTTACTCTATTACCATTAAGACTGATATGTAAATGACTATTGTTCTTATTGGCTGCTGCTCATTCAAAGTCCAATCCAGACTGAAACATGTCAGATTTTAAAAGATAAAATTTGCATATGGATCCATATCACAAGCCCCACCCACTCCGTGCCTATTTTATACTGATAGTTTGATCCAGATGTGCAGTTTTGATGACTGATTTCAATGAGAGATTGTCTGAAGGGAGTGAGAGATGATTTATTCTCTTATTAAATATCAGTATAATGGGACTGCAGTTATTAAAGGTTTATTAAAGGGCTCTGCATGGGATGTGCAAAGTGAGCACAGCCATTCTACCTCTTGAGCAGTTCTATCTTTGCATTCAGAATAGTCACTCAACTTATAGTCATTATCAGTGGGTGAAGATCACTCTCAGGATGTTAAGTAGCTATGATGTAGCATCACATTTCACTGAGGCACAGCTCACTCAACCAGGAAAAAATGTGCATTTGTTCAGATTTGGAGACCAAATTTCATCACTGTTAGGCACCTTTTTGATCTCCAATTATTTTGTCTTGCATGCCTCCAAAATGTGAAATAATGTATATTCTCTGTTTTTAGACCCTTCAGATAAGGTACGTTATGCTTTTGTGTGAACACAGCCTTTCTATCTTCTGAGTGGCTCCTTAAGGTTCTGGCTTTGCATTCTGAATAATCCTGAGAAAAACAAGACTGGCATCAACTAAGATTTCTGGGAGCCCTTATATAATCAGCATCACAACAGTCAAGATGAACTGACTCAGATCCATAGCTGTGAGGTCACAGGTTCAAATCCCTTCATGGTACGCTGAAGAAATAAGATTAAATGTCAGAGATCTGCAGCTTTTCTCTTCCGCTGCCATCTCTCACAGCAGCCAAGCTGTGATGAAAAGATGCTGCTTCTTAGTTTGTGCTCGAGGAACTCTTTAGTTGAATTATTCTTTAAAGGCAAAGTAAAAAATTCACCCCAATTCCTATCATAAACGTGATTTTCTGGATTTTTCTCACCCACTGTTTGAAACTAAAGCTATTTTAAAAAGAAATTCCACTGACTTTTTAGTCTTTTCTAATTAAATCAGTAAGATATGCACAAACCCATTCAGAGAGTTTTGGTGTAAAATGCTCCACTCTAGAGAAACTTACAGTCAGAATAGTTTACAATGGTGGTGAAAATAACCAGACATCTGGCGCCTCTAAAAGTTGCCTCACGTGAAATGTTATATATGATATGGTTATGAATACACTGTGATGTCTGAAACATTGTTTAATGACAGTTTTGACAAGATTTTGGACTATTTTTTTTAAAATCCATTCATGGTCGATTGGTATGAGCAGAGTAAGGTAAAAAAAACAACAAAAAAAAACATATATCAGTATTTTACCATCACCAACCATCATGTGTTTGGATAGTAAATAAAATCGATACATTTGTGTTACATCTGGTTCCTGTCACCACCACCATTAAAAAAAATGTGTCTTTTCACAGCAAAAGTCTGAATAACTTCATTTACATCTTGATGAGTGAATTTTATAGAATCTACCTTAGTGTGGATAAGTACAGTATTTTCAGCAATAATACGAAGCTTCAAGCTCTTTCACACATTAATATCTACTCTGATGATAAACTCACTGTAGCGTTAGACCCCAGGGGCTCATGTCATTTTTCTTACATAAGCATATCCTCAGGCCAGCTGTTGGTAGAACATCACTCCTAAGTACCGCATAGGGATGAAGAACCGTCTACATGACATCACTTTCTCTCAAGTGACCCCAGTGTGATGTCACTGAGTGGTCCTCTGGAGCTCTGTGGTGCGCTGGAGCATGGAACCCGATGTGACAGTGTCTGGGCACAGAGCTCCTGATCTCCAACTGACTAATAAAAGTCAAGGTTGAGGCAAATAGAGACGATGGCTTACAGGATATTATCATCACACAAACAACTTAACTCAATTTCATGTTTAATGGTTCTCAGGATCCTATTTCCAAAATGCTTATGTCCCCAAGTTCAGTGTCCTGAGAGTTACCACATAGCACATCTTTTTCAGATACTAATTATGTGCTATATAGAGCTGAGGAACCGTAGGAGAACACACATACTGAACTAGGGAACAAAGAACCTTGGGAAAGCACGTATGTAACTGGGAAACATAGCAACCTTGACATACAATGGAGAAAATTATTGGGACACCTGCTCATTCATTGTTAAAATTAAGGGTATTAAAAAGAGTTTCTCTTGCTTTTGTTGCAGTAACTGTATCTATTGTCTATGAAAGGCTTTCTACTAGACTGTGGAACATTACTGTGAGGATTTGATTGTATTCAGCAACAAGGGCTTTAGTGAGGTCAGAATGTTGGATCACCACCTCACCTCATCCTGAACTCCCAACTCATTCCAAAAGTATTAGCACCATCATTACAGAGAACACAGATGCTCTACAGCTCAATGCTGGAGCTTTATACCCCTCTAGTCCACACCTGGCATTAGAGATGGTGCCAGTATGTTCATGTTTATCTGCTCCAGAGAGTCATATTCTATTGGCAGTACTTCTCAACAGGGACTAAGCAAGCTTTGGTTGTGCATTTCTATATCTGTGTCAGTAATGGGTACAACTGATTGAATTCATTAGCTGGGATGTCTAGAAACATTTGGACATATAAAAAACTGAATATAGGACACTAAGAACATAGAGCCTGGGAGAAAGTGTGGAACTGGGGAACACATAGTCCTGAGAGAACACACGTGTAGAACTGGGGAACACAGGAACATAGACCCAACAGATACTCCCACATTCAGTGACAGTAAAGTGCTCATGGCTGTAATGTGGGTCTAATGGGATGGGACAGAACTGGGAAACGTCTGAAGAGGTGAGAGAATAAATAATCTTTTCCTAATTAACCACCCCGCACAACATCAAAAGAACACCTGCTTCTCTGACTCAGAGAGAACCCACATTTAATCTCTGTTGTCTCATTAATTGTCACAGAACTGAATTACAATGAAACCCTAATAATTTGGAGGAATAATTATGAGTAAATGGGAATATGAGTTCATTTGTGTAGCAACACTGCCACCTAGTGCAGAACCTGCATATATACACATAAAATGAAAACAGATGGATGGATGGATGGATGGATGGACAGAAAGAGACAGCCAGACAGAGAGATAGATCACTTTATCATTACCAGAGGGAAGGTCAGGTATTACAGCAGCAAAAATACAGTAAGAGCAAAAGCCGGGCAAAGTATTAAACAGATGTATAGAAGGAAACATAAGACAAGAATATTTAAACACTATAAGAAGCACAATAATAAGAATGTGCAGTAATAAGTGAGTTACATAAATATTATACAGCTGATGCAGTAATATACTGTCCATCCAGTGAATTCTAAAAATGTCAGGCCAAGTGTTACCTTTTGCAAGCTGGGCCCCCCAATGCAGTTTGACCTAGACCTAGGCTAGGTTATTATTGTTAGGCCTACACTATATTATTATTATTATTATTATTATTATTATTATTATTATTATTATTACATAAATATATGATATAAATTTATGCTTCATTACAGTTATTATTACTTGGTGGTGTTCCTCACAAGAAATTTCTTAATTTTTGTTTGTGAAATAATTTGGATGTGTTTTTTTTCTCAGTTGTTTTCAGTAAAGTTTATTATTTAATGGTGTGGTGATGTGTGTCTGTGCGCGTGTGAGACAAGTATCAGGGGGTTAATCAGAGTCAGGACTGAGAAACATTATTTGAACACAAGTAATATTTTTGCAGGGAAATTATCTGAAATGAAACCATGTGGTTGATTTGTTTGTGTGTTATCATAATCCAACGGCTTACATGTCAAAGGTGTCGGGCATTCGCTGCATCTCCTTTGTACTAATAGTCAATGATTCCAGGATGTTTCTTGATTTTTTGTGATTTTTTCCCCTCTCCTGTCTCGTGCTCGCACCCCCTCGGGAGAGTGTCCACATACATACAGTATGTGTATGTATGTATTCATTTTAAAAAGAGAATGAATCAGCTGGACATATCACTTATAGCACTGTGCACTGCCACTTTGACTGTTTTTCTATGCACACAAACACATATATAATGTGTGTGTTTGTGTGTGTGTGTGTGTGCATAGAAAAACAGTCAAAGTGTCACTGCACAGTGTTATAAGTGATATGTCCAGCTGATTCACTCCCTTTTTTATAAATTAATATAATTTCCTAACAAAACAGGATATTCTGGGAAATTAAATAGTCCTTTCTTAAATATACAAATCAGATGTAGTAACTTCTCTCCAGACCATATATAAAAAACTAGAAAGAGCCTGTTTACACTTCAGTTTTTGTGATGTCACAGAAACCAGTTTACATACATATACAAGTACAATCTATTCAGCTTACAGGAGTAAGCCCCACCCCTTTATACTGAAATGAAAGTGATTCAGTCTGATCTGCTTTATAAATTAGGAAGAGTTTAAAAAAACAGTATTCATTTACATACATCTGAAAGCAACAACAAGAGTTTGATTCATTCTGAGAGATAAAGACAAAGTAGAGATCATTTAAGCATAAATTATGTTGGATATGAGCTTATTGGAGATGGTCTACATACATCAAAATAGTAATGTCAATGTGGTTTGTGAAATGAAAACAATCATGTTAAAAATTTGCAATATACTGTTTTTTTCTCACTACAAACATACAGCTGGCAAGATTTCTCATTAGTTTGCCTTCATAATCTTAAAAAACAGGTGTTAAGAGGAACTAAGAGTATTATGATATTTTTGGGGATGCTCCTTTCTTTCATGTAATACTCTAGATGAGTCATGAGTTACATTTAAATCAAACCATCACCTCAGTAAACAAGTGTTTCTGTTCTATTAATGTCCCAATTCTACTGATTTTACATGTATTCCTATCATTATGAGGGCGCTGAGTCCCCACTAAATGATTAAATACACACACACACACCATAAAGATTGTTACCACAGATATCAATCAAAAATGTACATATGTATAAGATTCAATTTCTGCAAATATGAACTTTTAGTTTATGCACATTTATACTGAATGTCACTTTTAACAGTGTACTGTAATGACTGCTGTTCTCTATCTGTGCTTCCTCTATAGGATGCAACCTAAATACAACCACAATAAAGACTCAATAAAGAAAATTATAAACAAACTCTTCCACATGATGGAGCTCTAGTCACACAGGCAAGGCTGTGATTTCAGTCGAATCTGCAGGAAAGGATTTTTGTCACATTTTCTATTCAACAGAAAAATGAATTACAGGCTGAATGTTATTATTATTGTTGTTATTACTATTATTGTCAACAACAGATTACACCACTGAACACTGTGTTTGCTCATGTTTTAGGCTAAAGTGTATACTGCACTGAACCTGACCTCCATCACACATTTCACTATTCTGAGTATGTGTAAGCCAACACACACACACACACACACACACACACACACACACACACACACACACACACACACACACACTTTGTTTTATATGTTCTAGTGTCTAATCTAAGCTGAGCTTTTTATTTACAATGTCAAATCAGAATAAATGCAGTGGTTCTTACATTTGCAGACTGAACCAAAGATATTTAATGTTCTGTGTATTAAACTTCATTTCATTTATTAATATGCAGACATTCCTGCATTTCAGGCCTGCGGCACAACAGTATGGGGTTGCCATCACATATTTCATTTCAAAATTCTCCACACATTCTCTATTGAGGATAGGTCAGGGCTGCAGGCAGGTCAGCATTTGTGCAGGCTAGCAATGTGTACAGCATGTGGTTTTGCATTGTCTTGATGACAAATGCATGAACATTCCTGGAAAATATGTCAGCTTGAAGACAGGAAATGTTGCCCTAAACTCTCACTGAACTTTTCAGAGTGTAAATTACCTTTGCAAAGGACACTGACAAAATTGCACACTATGACAGACCCTGGCTTTTGCAGTTGTTGCTGATAACAGTCTGGATGGTCCTTTTTATCTTTGGCCTGGAGCACATAACGTCCATATTTTCCAAAAAGATCTGGAATACTGATTATTCTGACCACAGTACACACTTCCACTGTAGGCTGGTTCATCCCAGATGCCTCTGAGCCTAGAGAAGTTAACACCGCTACTAAACATGTTTAACATAAAGCTTCTGTTTTTTGCTCTGTAAAGTTTTAAGTGGCATTTGTGAATGTAACTCCCAACTCAAATACATATAATATGGTTGACACAAAGTGATTCTTATGCAAAATTACTTATTTCAATAGATATTCATTATAGTGTAGAAAATAGCACAATTATTTCACATTAAAAAATGGTATTTTATTGAATCTATAAAATATTCTATAAGACCAGTACAGTGTGTCCAGTCCAATGTGAAAAGAGCACTCTAGTGTGAAAGGGGCGGGGCTAAATTACTGCAGGCAGACATGCAAATGGATTCAGTGACATCACAAATACAGTTCACTCTAAATGAGCTGTTTCTGAAGTTTATTTTACATTTATGGACTGAAGTGAACAGTGTTTTAAAACTTTAATAATGTCCACATAAGACCTCAAACTAATAAAGTAGAAAACATTTTTTTGTGATATGGACCTTTTAACAGAAATGTGGCTAAAATAAGAGCTGGGTCACATTTTATACTGTAAATTAAAAATCAGTAAATAATATATTTATTTGTGTATCATTAGAATAATTTTGTCTATGAAGGGATCTATAAAGAAAACAGATTCATTATAATTTTTATTATAATGCTATACTGCAGAACATGTGTCAACTCCGTATCCACCATGTACATGACTAGTTCACTAATAGAGCGCTTTAAACAGCAAGCCTTTGTCTTCTCTGTGGTTTAGAGAGAGCACTTTCATGTGACAGTCACCATATCTACTGATTGCAGTGCACCTTCAAAGGAACAGACCGGGCTCACAGAAGAAGAGAAGATGAGTATGGATGGGGTGGAAAACCTGAAAGCCTCTTGGCATGGACTTCTGAGGGGTGTTTTGCTAGAGACTGATGACCACACCGGCAAGAACATAGAGGACAGAGAGATAGAAAGGTGTGACTGTACTGCACAAAATCATCCGCTGGGGATGTGGGATATGCTTTAAAGGGCTAATTCATGATTTTATCAATAAAAACATCATTAAAAATTAAACAATTGGTGTGAAATGCTCCATACTCAGATTTCTTTACAATAGTGATGATGGGAACCAGCTGTCACAACACCTACAAAACAAATATTGTCATTTAATAAACTATCCAAACCACCAGTAAATTTACATGTGTATGCAGGGATGGACTTTGCACTAGGTAAATAATCATTACAACAGAAAACAACACAACAAATTT
Organism: Crenuchus spilurus; assembly: GCA_036984385.1. Lineage (NCBI taxonomy): Eukaryota > Metazoa > Chordata > Actinopteri > Characiformes > Crenuchidae > Crenuchus > Crenuchus spilurus. Next base: position 9,888 of record BRDA01000309.1, on the reverse strand, counting down.
AAACCTGTATCTCCAGAGGGTCCCGTTCTATTGAATTGCCTAAGGCTTTAAAACTTTTTTTATGAGGGCATCTGTGGGCTTGAGGCTTGAGGTTGTGACTGGAAGAAAGTCAGTTGAAACCCCTGAACCAATACGACATGACTGAAGTGCTCTTGAGCAAGGCAACTACCCCCTTACTGCTCCCCGGGGGCCTTGGATTGGGCTGCCCACTGCTTCAAGCAAGTGTGCTTACTGCCACCCTACATCACTAGCTGTGTATGTGTGCTTCAGGGGTTAAATGCAGAGGTAATATTCATGTGTGTGCAAGCACATTGGTTAATGTGTCACTTCAAAATAACTAAATATGCCTGTTTATATGTAATGCTGGTAAACTAATGTTGAAATTTTTTTGGGGACTACTTTGCCTTACAATGTCAATGTATCCCTGCACTATGAATGGATTTTAAAAATATTTTATAGTCCAAAATTGTGTCCAGACTATTGTAAAACAATATCCCAGACATCAGGCAGTGTATTCATAACCATTTCCTGTAATACCTTTTAGAGTTTTCAGACGTCGGGTTCCTATCACCACCACTGTGATTAAAAATTTCTCAGGAATGGAATATTTCACAGCAAACCACTCTGAGTTTATTTCTATATATAGCATTTTATATTTTTCCATACATGTAATATATGTAGTTCGATATGATCCAGCAGAGCAAATGTAGTCTCCTTCCTTACCTCATTCTGTTCTGTTATTATCTGTGATTAGTTTAATTCAGATGTTCAATGGACGCCACCGAAAGTCCATGAAAAGTCTATTAAAATCAAGGTTGAAGGTCTGAAAGCAAGTTAGTTTCACATAGGAGCTCTAATACTGACATACACTGATGTTCCTGCAATTCAGCTTCTTCTGAAAAAATGTTTCAATACCGCTGTCTGGTTTGAGCCCAGTTTGCTAGCAGAACTGAAAGGCAATGGCTAGAGATGTTCTTCAAGAGGAGCTTTAAAAGAGAAGCCTCCATCTCTCTGGAGCTCTTGTGCCAATATCGATCAATAGGACAGGGAGCTTCATGGAGAGAAGGTAAGGAGAGGGCAGAAAAGTAATTTTGTAAGGGAGAAATTAGAACCTGCAGAAGAGGCTGTTGTTAAAGACGGGTGTGATTAAAGCTTTAGGAAGCATTGATTAGATCTTTGTTTCAATGCCTGGAGTTATTTTAAACAGAACGCTGCATTTTTCACTTCTGGAGCTTTGTCGAGTCTTCAAAAATAGTCTGAAAACAACAAATCTAGTCAAGAAACAAGTCAGCCGTGCTTAGTCGTGGCATTTCGGTCAGAGATACGGCTGTAAATGTGGTCCCCGTTTCTTCTTTTTGGTGAGATACATAATTGAAACAAGCTGATAATGGCCCAAGTTAAATTAAAAGCTACAAGTCAAGTGGAACTTCCTTCATCAATTATTCAGTTACAAAATGCCTCTGCTTAAAGGGCCAGAGATAAGAAGTTGTGTAGTTTTAATGCTTAATGCATAATTCCTCTCTGTCCCCGAGTAGTGCAGTAATTAAGACGGGAGAAGTGAAGAGAAATGTAGATCAATGTCAGCTGACAGATGGTTCAATGTTACCTCTCCATTCCAATATCCATTTCAGAAGCGCTTTTCTGCAGTAAAAGTGGCTTCAGCAGTTGGATGGACCCAGAGCCATCTGCTGAAGCTTCTAGCCATCAGTAGGCACCCAAATGAAACCAAGCAAATCAAACTCGGTGGCAAACTGACTTTTCACTCTTACATTAAAATGCACATAGAATGTCATGCATAACAACACAAAAAATTCAAATAACTTAAACAGGACTCTCTTTTAGGCTGCACCAATGAGATTCCTTTGGTGCTTAAATCCCTAATGACTCAAATGATCAGTAGTAGAGTTATGAGGAGCCAGAACATGAGACAAAGTATGGCTCTTGGTTTGTTTGTGGTGAACATAGCAAACCAATAAGAATAAACCTCTAGTGGTTTCCATCAAGTAATTGGACTTTAATGGGAATTTGCTACCAATGTTATCATTAGAGATCACTTCCCTGCTTAAAAAAACAAAAACAAAAAAACAAAAAACAAAAAAAAACCAGAAAAAATGGGTCATGTTGGTTTTGTAATGGTGTATAAAAGTAAATAAGTTTGACATAAAAACTGTAAACCTAATCATTTAATGCATGAATTAATATTCTGGACACATTTACTGGTTGACCTAAATGTGTTCTACTGCACATGAGTGGTATCTAAATGTAACCAATTCCCATTTAAAGTCTCATTACTTGATGAAATCTAGAAAAAAAGTTTATATATATATATGGTTTTTCCACCAGGTTTATTTAACATAGAATGCTTTAGGTCACATTAGAAAACCAATGGCCCTAAAATTAGTCACAAGTCACCAATTAAGCCATTAGGATCCTTTACATTGTGATATTAAACCACCAGAGAACCACTAAATACCATTACTAAGCTTTAGACACCATTACAAAACCAAGAACCAAGAAATATATTTGCAACAATGGATGCTGTGGTTTTTTTTTTCAGTAGGGTAAGATTGGTTCTCTAAAGAAACTTTCAAAGAATGACTCTTTTAAAGAACTGCTTTGGTAAATGAAACATGAGTGTTTCTCAGTTTCTGAATGTAAAATCTGAGCCATGTAGGTTAACTCTATTGTCATGCTCGAGTCTGCAGCAATTAAAAAGCCTGCGAAGCCTGCATTAGCCAAGCTTGAATGTCAGTCAGTGGACGCGTTTCTGAACCGTGCCAATTGTCAATCTGAAATGATATCTCTGCACATAATGGAGAAGAAGCATAGTGAATTTCTCATTTCGGAGGCAATCTATTCAATTAGATGCATTATTCTGGTGCTAGAGGAGGAAGCCTAGCATCTGTTTTCTGGAAATAATCCCGGTAATTGCCTTTAAAAGCAAGCATGGCGCCCTCACACCCAATGTGTCAAAGCTTCTCCATGGTCATTTTCTGCAGTAAATAAGTAGAGAGCCCTCACTGTATTAATATCAGAGCTCACTCTCTCGTCTCCTGCTCGCTCGGAACAAATCCACTCTGTCCCACTTTGTTTCGGCCTTCTGATAATTATGTCCCGGCAGGGCGGCCACTGTCATATCTGTAATAATTTTCAACAAGTCACACTCTAAAAACTGCTCAGTTGAGTCTGTTGGGTCTTTTGCTGGGTTATTTTTTTTCCAGCACAGCTGCTGGGTTAATAAATTTGTCACAATATCAACCCAGCCAAAGGGTCAATTTTCAACATACATTAAGAGTTCCTAAAGATGTTCTCTAGAAATTAGAATAAAGATGATTAAACATCTCATCAGAGTTATCAGTGATATAATAAATTGAAATATAAGTGAAATTTTACTTTATTATTATGTTTAGTTTAGTTATAATGTTTTCACTAAAGAAAATTACATACAGAGTGTCCTGCTTACTTTTTTACCCAAATAATCAAAAATAACTTTAATACTAATGAAGATGAAACCTGGATTAAATATACCTCAGTCTGTGTGAAAAACACTGAAAATGTACTGAAAAGGTCCAGCACCACCTTTGTAAAGGACATCCACCTAATTTTTCCACACCATTGTTTCCAAACTGTCTCAGATATTTTCGTTGCATCTTCTGAATCAAGTTTGTTGTTCAATACATTCACACAATGAATGCTCCTCCTGTACCGTGCACTGATACATTATACTTGGATTGTTGCACAATTCTCAGGGTGAAGTAACCAAATAATCCTTTGCTGAGGGGTTTAATCTCTCACTGGAGCAGCAGGTGACCAATAGAGATGGCTGGACAGGCACCAGCCTCCACTCCGACAGCCGCACATGTTAGTCCTCAGAAATTAGCACCAGGGATGAGCGAATACATCACTACCTGTATCTGTATCTGTACTCTGAGTGGGCAGGGCCTAAATCAGAATTGGGCGTGGTTTAAATGGAAGTGGGTGGGCCTTAAATCTGTACATTATTTTAAGTCTGAAATTGATATGGACTGATCACAAGTTGCTATATGTATTGTTTATTTGAAAACTATTTACAAAAAGCAGACGGTAAAAGAAAACCTGACTGGAGTGGAGGCAGTGTCCGACGCAACACGAGCCGTTTTCAGCTCTGTCTTGTCAAATGCACTGCGTATGTAATGAAACCAGTTCACCAAGTAACTTTAAATATCACAGGGATATATATTCATATATTTATACATATATTTAGGGAGGGGCGGGCGATCTGTGTGACTGGCCAATCACAGATCGTGAAGACAGTCAGTTACCCAATGAGGATTTTCCTTCAGCACGAGCACGGATATTGACAAGTTTTACTTGCTTACTATCATGCTCATACTCATCAAAAATGCTTTATCCATTTGAAACGAGTATCTGGCTCAACCCTAATTGTCAACTTTCAACCTGCAGTGTAATCATGCATTTAATATAGAAGGAACTAATTTTGTTGCCACATCATCAATATTATTAAAGTTATTCACAGCTGGTTGGGTAAAAAACCAAATACCACCCTGTATAATGAAAATTAAAGCATACAAACAAAACAAATCTTAGACAATAACCCAAGACAAGAGTTAAAACTAATCCAGAGCCAGAGGGTATATTTGTATATATTTGTATATAGAGGGTATATATATATATCCAGAGCCCTATATTTGGATAAACTTACAATCCAGCCTGTTTCATTATTTACATAACCGTGTGCTCTGTAATAGTGACCCAATGTGGGGTTATGGAAGCAGTCCAAATTGGGATGTTTATAACCCAGCAGTGGCTAATGCTACATTAACCAATCAGTGTGCTAGTTTTAAGTTAAGCTAAGTAGCTCTTTGGTGATAGGTGACTGAAAATTCTCAGAAAGTCAGCTGCATCCCTGCTGATTAATTTGAAGAAGGATGTGGTGTCTGGACTAGAAGTGAATGAAATAAATAAAAGTCCTGCATGTTTCACTGATCCCATCTGCTTGCTTATTCTCAGTGGTGACGGAGCACGACTAGTTATGACTATTTAGCTTGCACAATATGGGCATTTGCTCAGAGGCCTCATTTTGTTGCTTTGAATAAATATTGCCTGTACGCTGTGGGGCACTTAATGCGACTTTATTGGTCGCCACTGACAGGACCAACTGCATCTAACGCCTGTGTGGATTTTACTGGGTGATAATGTATTGTGCAGTGACTGACTAACGGAAAAAAGGAAAACATAAACTTGCACCAAGTCTGTGTATATGTGGTACATGGATTATACTTACATACATTCTCTCTCTCTCTCCCTCTCTCTCTCTCTCTCTCTCTCTTTCTCTCACACACATGTGTGTGTGTGTGTGTGTGTGTGTGTGTGTGTGTGTGTTTGCACACAGAGAAATTTGATCCCTGAATTTAATCCATCTTTGAAGTACACATACACACACTAGTGAACACACAAGGGGGCAGTGAGAACATGTGCCCAAGCTGGTGGGCAGCCCATATCCGTGGTTTGGGAAGCAGTTGGGAGTTAGATGCCTTACTTCAGTCATGACCTGCCAGAGGATTGAACCAGCAACCTTCCAATCACAAGACTGGATGCCTATCCATCAGTCAATGGCTGCTCATTATACATATGAAATACTTTTTGTGTGTGTAGGGCCACTGTATATTGCCAAGGTGAAGTAATTACTGCCTATGTTAAAGTCTGCCTTATAGTCGAAGTGTGCTACGTAGCTTGCGGAAGCCATGTTAATTTTAGTAATGTAGCTAATTAGTTTACAATCATGTCACATTGGAATGAAAACAGCAAAATAAAGAGGAAAAACTGACATATCAGAAAAACAACTGGTGATTCAGTAAGGTATATGTCAGGATTTGACATCTCCACACAGTCAATGAGGTTGTTAATCCAGTTTGATGGAGATGAAGAGTGAATGGACACTCACCAACCTAATTATCATTCAGTTTTCTATGTAATGTTGCTGATTGCTGATTGGAAATAACATCCATCCAACCACTCTCTTCAGCTAAATCCTGATCAGGGTCACAGTGAGTCCCCTACCCCTTCACCAAGCGCAGGGCAGGGCATTACACTATCCTAGCTAAACCCAGGACAGGGCTGGAAATAACATTATACAAATTATTGTCTCCTAATAGTTAAAATATAATCAGTACTTAGTTCTTAACTTATGATATTAAATTGGCAAAGAATTTGTATTTCACCTAATAAAATGTGTGGAGACATTACACAAACGCAAATCTGTCAGTGATGGGTAACCTTAACATGGATGTTTGTATAGATTTATACATAGATATAGACATGCAAATGGACAGAAATAAGCATGGTGTCTCATAAATTCATAGGCTAAAGGCTTCTTCTTTCTGAATCATAGGTATTATAAGCATGAAGCTACTGTGCTAGAGCTTCAAGCCAGACAGCGGAAGCCTGAAATCAATCCATTTCTATTTTTGCATGCTGCTCTCTTCACAGTGGAATTGTCAGGGCCTATTCACAGGAAATTAAGTGAAAACAACATTTTGAAAAGAAAAGGCAGCGGGGTTCTGTCCTTGAAAATGTCAGTCGGAGATGGGCCCGACGGTGTTGGGGTGGGTGGCCACACGCCTGTAAACACTCTGCATTTGCGGTGAGCAATTTAACGTGGCGCCCGCTTATCCTCCCCAACCAGTCTGAGTTCATTAATTACTGTTAATCAAAACAGCCCGAGCCTTTCTTCTGCTGTTTGTCTCTCTTCGCCTCTCTCTGCTTGATAATGCTCACGGAGGACAATGTGCGAGGAAGGCTTCTGGAAAAAAAATTAATAAATTAGCAAACAGGAATTGAAAGGAGATGCTTTATAATTGGATGTGAGTCATCGTCAAAGTGAAAATGGAGCCCAAGGTGCTGCCCAAGGCTGCTTGCTTTATTTAGAGACCAGCGAGGACGTCTTGGCTTCTCCCATCACGATCCGTTTAACAGCTCGATGTGAACGGCGGGTTAGTGCGTCTACACTGTCGTGACACTTCAGATCACCCCTGAGGCAAATAGGAATCAAAAAGACCAAAGGGACTCTCAGTAAAGTCCCATCTGGATGTGCACATTGTTAATTGTGACCTCTCACAGTTAACAATTCACACGATACACTGAGACAAGTCATTAGAATCTACTTTGTACCTTGACTCACTGTTTTGGAAATTTTAGTTTTGCTTTACATTCTATTGATTTTACTTTTTGGTTTGAGTTTTTTTTTTTTAATTAAATGCAAATAAAAAAACTGATTATTTAAAGACTGGCCTTGTAGACTGAGCTAACATTTCAATGACTTAACATCAATATTAATTTATACTAATATTATTAATACTGGATTGTTAAAATAAACAGAATTTTCTTCCACCTACAAATACACAATCCATGATCTATGTTTATAACTTACCAACTAATAAGACTGACTGCATCTACATGTGACCTGATCCTACATCAGTGGTTTTACTCTGACATTCTTCACAAAGATGGGCCAAAGTTAATAAATTAGTTTACTTCTTTACCCAAACAACTGTGAATAACTTTAATGCTAGTGAAAGTAAATACACCTCAGTTTGTGTGAAAAAGACTGACATATATGATCATAATGCAGGTAGATGGATGTTAATTTCTGTTTAGTAATGTCCATGGCTGTTGGAATGGAGGGCGGCGCCTGATAGAGTGGATCTCCATTGGTCACCTGCTGCTGCAGTGAGACATTAAAGCTCTCAGTTATCCTCATGGACACAGCACGGGTTGCTGGTTATGTCACCCTGAGAATTGTGCAGTGATCTGTACATAATCACTACACTGTACAGTAGGAGTGTTCATAGTGTGAATGTACTGAAAAAAAGAAAATAAAAGTAAAGCACATCTCCATGCATCTCATCATCACCTGATCAGGAGAAAAGAACTGCTTAGTGGACTTGTTCAGTACATGTTCTATCATCAGTCTTTTCAAGTTATTCATGATCGCTTTGGTAAAGAAGTAAATTGTACACCCGGTATTATTGTCTCATATATACAGAACTAGTCAAACATTTGGACACAGCTTCTGGACTTTCAGTGTTTTTTTATTTAAAAATGTAGTAATGTAGTTTAATACTAAAGTCATCCAAACTATGAAGAAATACATATGGATTTATTTAGTAAACAAAACAGTGTTAAACAAAGCAGAACATAGGGCTGGGCGATATGGACCAAAAACTATAAATCTATATTTTTAGCTGAATATCAATATACGATATATATCACAATATTTTTCATCACATAAGATAATAAGGTCACTTCAGAGTCAAAGATACATGTCCGAAATGTCACACAGACACTTTTATTACCATTCAGCTATCAATGTACATGAGAAATTGCTCAAAATAAACTATTGGCATATAGTAAATAATAATGCTCCTCAAATAAAATAAATATTATTTTCCTTCATAACAAGACTCACAGCTGTGGTGTTAACATGCAAACAGATCACATACAGAGCAAAAGTAGCTAAAGGCTGACTTATTCTTTAAAAAGTCAGTTTCCAGTGAAGTAAACATTAATGAAGTGCTTCCTCTTGTATGTGCTCCAGTACATCTAGTACTTTGTGCAAATAACAAAACATATAAACAGACTGAATGGAAATTAAATGTACAGTCACTCACGTACGGCTCGCAGGTCCTGCTGGACACTTTGGCGAGATGGGCGGCGAGACTAACTTCAGTAAACATTTTTGGCAGAACTTCTCAGAACGTGTTCATAATTTAACAGAACAAGTAATTCCGACTAGATAACTGGTATCTTCGGTCAATCCTTTTTAGCAGTCTTATTCCGCAGATGAGACGGGGCATGTCTTTAGCGATATTGTATTCCACTGTTTTAGTAATGTCACCCCACTTCTCACTTTTTTCTCATATAAAGCACATCACAGGTATGACTTTTGTAACGTGGTTTGTTTTGGAGCTTGAGGAAAGTTTCACGGTTTGTGCTGCAGTTCATAGTTTCACACACACACTTACTGCTCTTTATGATGTTGTTGTAAACGGTGGAAAAGATTAGTGGTGCTCAAACCTTTTGTCCAGACTTTAATACATTTCTCTGCTGCTCAACTGACACTCTGAATCCAAAACATCTCCAAATAATTTAATGTTTTTCTTTTTACTTAACTCCTCTTTGATCACAAATTCACATCTCTCAGTGTCCATGCCGTCACTGCCTCCCTCACCTGTGAAGCGGTCAACAAGTGTAATTACGAAGCAACATAAACTATTTCGATATAAACGATATTGTCTCATCTTATATCTCATATAAAATATATATTGATATTTCTAAAATATTGATATATTGCCCAGTCCTAGCAGAACATGTTTTATATTTTAGATTATTCAAAGTAGGCACCTCTTGCTAAGATGCCAGCTTTCTTGGCATTTTCTCAGTCAGCTTTAGGAGGCAGTCACCTGGAATGGCTTTCAGTTAACAGCTGTGTCTTTTCAAGAGTTCAGTAAAAAAAGGTTGTGCAGGGCCTGCACCCGTCTACTTCTTCTGGTGATATTCTTCCCACAAAATTTTTAAAAAAGGTCTTCGACTCGGTGGGCATTC
>BRDA01000308.1:94897-124558 GCA_036984385.1 Crenuchus spilurus | reverse complement strand
TACTAGTCCTGGGGTGTCTCGTCCACCTAGTAAGAGTCACTGTGACTACACCACCACCACACAATCACACAATCTCGACGACTACTACACACTAACACACCACCACCACATCAGTGTCACTGAGAATGATCCACCTGCTCTGTGGGGTCCTGATCATTGAAAAACAGAGTGAATAAAGTAAACAGAGAAACAGATGAACTACAGTCTGTAATTGTAGAACTACAAAGTGCACCTGTATGATCAGCGGAGCTCAAATGGACAATCAGTATAGATACAAGCTGTGTGTACCTAATGAATATGAATGTGAATTAACATGTATCAGAAGAAGCCTGCTGTGGGGTTAAAGTAGCTCACACTGTTGTATGGTTGAAGATAAACAGATGTTTCTACAGTCTCCAGCTGTAATAATGAATGAAATGCTCCTGCTCAGGTTAAAACACCTTGTTAAGAAGGTCAGAGGAAAATGATTCACAATAAAGGCTTCAAACACTCTGAGAACTCTTTACATGTCAGATGTTGAAGGAAATGTTCTCCAGCATTAGAAGACAAAGCTTCCACTAGTATGAGATAAGGACAGAACAGACGAGGCTTCAGCAGGAAAACCATCTTTAAAACTGAGTGACTGGAAAATGTCCTCCTTAAAGTTTCTGTTTTTCTAAGCAGATGGCCAGGTCAGAATGTCTAGTGATTAATAATGTACAAACATGTTGTTTATGGACTAATATATTTTATTCTAGTGATTAATAGTGTTTATTGAGGTTGTTTATAGACAAATATCTCCTGTTCTAGTGATTAATAGTGTTTATTGAGGTTGTTTATGGACTAATATCTCCTATTCTAGTGATTAATAGTGTTTAATGAGGTTGTTTATGGACTATCTCCTATTCTAGTGATTAATAGTGTTTATTGAGGTTGTTTATAGACTAATATATCATATTCTAATGATTAATAGTGTTTATTGAGGTTGTTTATAGACAAATATCTCCTGTTCTAGTGATTAATAGTGTTCACTGAGCATGTTTATGGACTAATATCTTCTATTCTAGTGATTAATAGTGTTTATTGAGGGTGTTTATGGACTAATATCTCATATTCTAGTGATTATTAGTGTTTATTGAGGTTGTTTATAGACTAATATCTCCTATTCTAGTGATTAATAGTGTTTATTGAGATGTTTATGGACTAATATCTCATATTCTAGTGATTAATAGTGTTTATTGACGATGCTTATAGACTAATATCTCATATTCTAGTGATTATTAGTGTTTATTGAGGATGTTTATAGACTAATATCTCATATTCTAGTGATCAATAGTGTTTATTGAGGTTGTTTATAGACAAATATCTCCTGTTCTAGTGATTAATAGTGTTTATTGAGGATGTTTATGGACTAATATCTTCTATTCTAGTGATTAATAGTGTTTATTCAAGTTGTTTATGGACTAATATCTCATATTCTAGTGATTAATAGTTTATTGAGGTTGTTTATGGACTAATATCTCCTATTCTAGTGATTAATAGTGGTTATTGAGGTTGTTTATAGACTAATGTCTCCTATTCTAGTGATTAATAGTGTTTATTCAGGTTGTTTATAGACTAATGTCTCCTATTCTAGTGATTAATAGTGTTTATTCAGGTTGTTTATGGACTAATATTTGAAGTGTATTTTACAGTAGGTAGTGATATATGTTTTGTATTTCTCTGAGCTGTATGCTTATTCTTAATGTTTTAACTGTTTCTCCAGATGTGATTAATTAAGTAACACTTGCTTATGAGATGTCTTCCCTCAGTTGTTGTGTTGCTCAGTATCACTACACACTACACACTCCTGCTCTAATCAGAGCTACAATCCTACCCACATCTTCCTAACACTGGAGATGTTGTTTCTATGAGACATCAGTGGCTGCTGAAGGACTCTCAAACACTTCAGAAAGTTCTTACAGAAAGTTTAGGAGCAGACAGAGCAGGAGGTTGAAGGTTTTTTGGGAATAAAGCAGCATGTCAGGAGAGGCTGTCAGTGCAGGCAGGTGTTACACATGAGAAAGACTTCCTCTTCCATTTGGAGAAATTGTGTTCGACTGGAGCGGCATATCAAAGGCTTTACAGCATACGACAAATAACTCAGCCTTCATCTGATCTTAGGAAGACTCTTTTGGAGGATAATAATATTCTCCAGTCTCTCAGATATCGCATATCACCAGGACTTCATCTAACGTTCAGTCATCCACATGTTGTTCACTTTTATAATCACTGCACGCAAAACAGATCCCACAGTATGAACATTCATCAGTTACCAACACATGACTTTCACTCATTAAATCTACAGATAAACTACTACTGTCACTCCTTCAGACTAGGGCTAAACTACGACTTTCATTCCTTCAGACTAGGGCTAAACTACAATTTTCACTCCTTCAGACTAGAGCTAAACTACAACTTTTATTCCTTCACACTAGGACTAAACTACTACTGTCACTACTTCCAACTAGGGCTAAACTACAACTTTCTCTCCTTCAGACTAGGACTAAACTACAACTGTCACTCCTTCAAACTAGGACTAAACTACAATTTTCACTCCTTCAGACTAGGGCTAAACTATAACTGTCACTCCTTCAGACTAGGGCTAAACTACAATTGTCACTCCTTCTGACTAGGGCTAAACTACAACTTTCACTCCTTCAGACTAGGGCTAAACTACAACTGTCACTTCTTCAGACTAGGACTAAACTACAACTTTTACTCCTTCACACTAGGACTAAACTACTACTGTCACTCCTTCAGACTAGGGCTAACTACAACTGTCACTCCTACAGACTAGGGCTAAACTACAACTTTCACTCCTTCAGACTATGGCTAAACTACCATTTTCACTCCTTCCGACTAGGGCTAAACTACAACTTTTACTCCTTCACACTAGGACTAAACTACTATTGTCACTACTTCAGACTAGGGCTAAACTACAACTTTCTCTCCTTCAGACTAGGACTAAACTACAACTGTCACTCCTTCAGACTAGGACTAAACTACAACTTTTACTCCTTCACACTAGTGCTAAACTACTACTGTCACTCCTTCAGACTAGGGCTAAACTACAACTTTCACTCCTTCAGACTAGGGCTAAACTACCATTTTCACTCCTTCAGACTAGGGCTTAACTATAACTGTCACTCCTTCAGACTAGGGTTAAACTACAACTTTCACTGCTTCAGACTAGGACTAAACTACAACTTTTACTCCTTCACACTAGGACTAAACTACAACTGTCACTCCTTCAGACTAGGGCTAAACTACAACTTTCACTCCTTCAGACTAGGGCTAAACTACAACTGTCACTCCTTCACACTAGGACTAAACTATAACTGTCACTCCTTCAGACTAGGGCTAAACTACTACTTTCTTTCCTTCAGTCTAGGGCTAAACTAAAACATTCACTCCTTCAGACTAGGACTAAACTACAACTTTTACTCCTTCACACTAGGACTAAACTACTACTGTCACTCCTTCAGACTAGGACTAAACTACAACTTTCACTCCTTCAGACTAGGGCTAAATTACAACTGTCACTCCTTCAGACTAGGACTAAACTATAGCTGTCACTCCTTCTGACTAGAGCTAAACTACAACTGTCACTCCTTCAGACTAGGACTAAACTACAACTGTCACTTTTTCAGACTAGGGCTAAACTAAAATTTTCTCTCCATAAAACTAGTACTAAACTACAACTTTCTCTCCATCAGACTAATGCTAAACTACAACTTTCACTACTTCAGACTAGGACTAAACTACAACTTTCACTCTTCCAGACTATGGCTTAACTACAACTGTCATTCTTTCACACTATGGTTAAACTACAAATGTGACTCCTGCAGACTAGGACTAAACTACAACTTTCACTACTTCAAGATATGGCTAAACTACAACTGTCACTCTTCCAGACTATAGTTAAACTACAACTTTCACTCCCACTACAGTGTAGTTTCTTATTGTTGAGTTACTGTGAGAACACGAACATTTTACTCAAAGGTTCATCCAGAAGTGAAAAAATGTGAGAAGTTTTTCATCACCTAAGAACTGAGACATGATTGTAGTGCAAATGTAACTTTATTAGTTTAGAACTAAATAGTCACTTAAATACTCTCACACTCACTAGTCTGTGAGATCCTTTTATCATCTGGATGAGCTTGCAGTGGTCTTGTGAGAGCCGTTTTGGGATCATTGGCTGAATATTGTGTTGGACTATTTGTTAGCAGTTCTAAAGTAAGATTTGGACTTACCTGTGTTCTCCCAGCAAGCACAGAATGTCGTCACAATGTTACATCAATACTACAAGAATGTAGGCAACATTGTCACAATGTCATTGTGCTTGCTGAGTCACAGTTACTCAACAATCACAAACTACAGTGTTTGGCATGGATTACACTCTGGAGTGGGTTTGATTTGTACAGAAACCATAACTAAAGAAAAACTCCATGTGTCTTTACTAATGACTTACTGTCTGAGGTCAGAGGGGTAAGTGTGTGTATATTACATTTGTTCTTGATCATTTGAACATTAATATCTAAAACTGAACAGATTTCATTTGACAGGGGGCAGTCGTGGTCTGGTGGGATCTGATCTATTGACTGGAATGTTGCCGGTTCGGTCTCCGGGCAGGTCATGACTGAAGTGCCATTGAGCAAAGCACCTAACCCCCAACTGCTCCCCAGGTGCTGCCCACTGTTTCAGGCATCATGTGTTCTATCCTCCTGAGACCCATCAATTCATTTTTGTCCTCTGTGGGGGACATGATATGCAGCCTTTTATTTTAAACATTACATTTGCAATCCATGTTAGTCCAACTGTGTTGTAAAGAGGACATCCTGGGCTTTCTACTGGTGTCACATTTGTGTGTGTTTCACTGCACGAAAGGGTTAAATGTGGAGGTCAAATTGTGTTGTGTGAAATAACATTGCTAAAAATAAATTACATTTAATTACATTTTCTATTATTATGTTATGAAGTTTTGTCCATTTCTTATAACTGTGAACATAAATGAGCATCAGACACAAACACTGTCCACTGTAACCTGCAGGAGAGATCAACAAGAGTTTCACTGTAATAAACCTTTTAAGAGCCAAACCTGAGTGTAGTGGTAAGACCTTTTAGTGGACAGACAGCCTGAAACCTCCTCATCTAAACAGCACTTTGAGCTTTTGTGTCCTGAGAATGTTTCCTCTGCTGAGACTAAACATTATACACTCTGTCTCTGAAGCCTCCAAAGATCCACTGAAGAGTAAAACCGACAGAACCGCACTGGATCTGAAGCAGTCATTAGTCCTGATTGTCTGCATGTTTTAATTCAGCTGATCAGCCTGCAGCAGTTAAAACTGAGAGCGACTGTGCTGTTCATAAACTTCGCCTCTTTTACATGATAAATGTTACATTCCTGTTAAATATTTCAGCAGCGTATGAAAGTTTGATGGTGAACTCAGTCTTCTATCTGCTGTAAGAGTCGGTAACTGTGTCGAGACTCTTTCCTTTGTCTTCAAAACTGTTTTAGACGGACAGATAAAAGTGCAGTGCTGGTGTTCTCTGAGTGCATGTATGACTGAACTGACTCCACACACTCTAAACCTCACACAACTCCACTCTTTTCTTTAAGACTTTCACACTTAAACCCCTTTTTAACAGAAAATGCATCAAATAAATATTACTATTACTAATATTATTAGATTTTTAGTAAAATGATCAGAAAATGTGTTTTTATGGTTTGTAATATAATAACAAACATTTACAATGTATACATGTTTAGATTTTTGGTCCCAGAAATAATTTATTTCAGGCTGCACAGCACTGAAGAGACTTTATGTAGGTACTAATTTGTGCCACAAGAGGGCACCTTCAAACTCAAACATCAGTAAACATGACCACTTATTACTGAAGATATGACACAGGTTTATTTGAAGCAGAAATGTTAATTAGCCAGACAGAACAGGGAGAAATGAACAAATGAAGACAGTTTCAGCTTTCATATGACTCCTCCCCTTTTTAAAAAGTTCTGGATGTGAGGAGCAGATGAGATTAATTGTCTAAATATGTAATATTTCTCATTTTCAGAAAGGATTGTTATAAGACTCTGGATTTATAATTACACATTTAAAATAAATACTTTAAACAAGATGAATGATCTGTCAGTACAGATTTAGGAAAGTCTCAGAGTTAAATTGTTTTAATAAATGTATAAATGATCACTTTATTGTACTAATTGATTAATTTTAATTGCCTGGTTTATGAAAAGTGTTGTATACAGTTTATTATTATTATGATTTGTTGTTGGTGTTATTATTATTATTATTATTATTTGTTTATTTATTTATTTTTATTTTTTATTTTTTAATTATTATTTTATTTGCTGTCACTACTTACACACAGACTGGATTATCTGCAGTAAAGACTGACCTCAGATGTGTTAGGTTAGTTTTAGGCTACAGATGACTGTCTAAAGGAGAACCGGCTGTCCTGTGTCCTGTGTCAGTGGTCAGTGAGGGCTCTGAAGGACGGAGTGGGTGTAGAGAGGCGCTGGTGACGTCAGCAGGGTGTAGAAATAGAGCTGCTGTGGTTGGGCTGAAGTCAGTCCGCTCTCAGCTGAAGGATGGAGCGCTCCAGCTAAGAGTGGAGAAGATCGGCCGATGCGGACGGGCTCGCAGCCTCATCTCCATACAGCCGGACCGTGACGGACCGTACAGCCGCTTGTGGGCGTGAAGTCAGCGGGGCTTTAGTGACCGGAGCTCCGTCCTCCTCCAGCCGGGGCTGACCTTTTACTCCGCGTTTCTGTCTCTGCACAAACACGACAGGTAAGCGCTTCAGCTCATCCTCACACATCGCTGCTCATCTGCCGACCGGTACTGAGCTGTGCGGCGCGTTTTTGGGCAGAACCGAGCCGCGTACGTGACGGAGGGCAGCGGCTTTAGCACCGTAGCGCGGTTCAGACCCCTGGCGCAGAGCTGAAGCTGGAGAACAACTCCAGACCTCCAAAACTAATGTTCCTGAACTATCAGCAGCTTCAGCTCAGCTTCTCCACATCACACATCCTCCACCTGTCAGGTCCGAGAGCTTCCACACTCAAACACACTGAGCTGTGTGAGGATGACGGTCCTCATCAGATCTGCAGCAGGAGAACCTCAATCTACAGCTCAGGACAACCATCTGAATTCAGCACAAAATATCCTACATGTGCACCTGAATCAGGTTCTTTATGATCTCAGGGACGAGCTGTTTTACTCTATGTCTGCTGTAACTTTGGGATGTGCTGGTTTTAAAATTAGGGCTTAAAATTATTCATTTTAAAACAATCTTCCTAACGCAGACACCTATATCTGACCATGATATACTGAGCTGACCATCATTCTGACCATTATATATAGAGCTGACCATCATCCTGTACATTATATACAGAGCTGACCATCATCCTGTACATTATATACAGAGCTGACCATCATTCTGAACATTATATACAGAGCTGACCATCATCCTGTACATTATATACAGAGCTGAACATTATATACAGAGCTGAACATTATATACAGAGCTGACCATCATCCTGTACATTATATACAGAGCTGACCATCATCCTGTACATTATATACAGAGCTGAACATTATATACAGAGCTGACCATCATCCTGTACATTATATACAGAGCTGACCATTATACAGAGCTGACCATCATCTTGTACATTATATACAGAGCTGACCATCATCCTGAACATTATATACAGAGCTGACCATCATTCTGAACATTATATACAGAGCTGACCATCATTCTGAACATTATATACAGAGCTGACCATCATCCTGTACATTACATACAGAGCTGAACATTATACAGAGCTGACCATCATCTTGTACATTATATACAGAGCTGACCATCATTCTGAACATTATATACAGAACTGACCATTGTACAGAGCTGACCATCATCTTGTACATTATATACAGAGCTGAACATTATACAGAGCTGACCATCATCTTGTACATTATATACAGAGCTGACCATCATTCTGAACATTATATACAGAACTGACCATGATCCTGTACATTATATACAGAGCTGAACATTATACAGAGCTGACCATCATCCTGAACATTATATACAGAGCTGAACATTATACAGAGCTGACCATCATCCTGAACATTATATACAGAGCTGAACATTGTACAGAGCTGACCATCATCTTGTACATTATATACAGAGCTCAACATTATATACAGAGCTGACCATTATTCAGAGCTGACCATCATCCTGCACATTATATACAGAGCTCAACATTATATACAGAGCTGAACATTATATACAGAGCTGACCATCATCCTGAACAATGTACAGAGCTGATCGTGATGATTGTCACATTATATACAGAGATGATGACCATGGTCCTAAACATTATATAGAGCTGACCATGGTCCTGAACATTATATACAGACCTGACCATGGTCCTGAACATTATATAGAGCTGACCATAGTCCTGAACATTATATACAGAGCTGACCATTATATAGAGAGCTGACCATGGTCCTGAACATTATATAGAGCTGACCATCATCCTGAACATGATATACAGAGCTGACCGTCATCCTGAACATTACATAGAAAGCTGAGCATGGTCTTGAATATTACATATTATTAAGATCAACCAATTTAGCCAATGTAATTTTTCACACAACGGAATTTGACTTCCGCATTTAACCCATTCGTGTAGTGAAACACACACACACACTAGTGAACACAGTAGGCTGTGAGAATTTGCCCCCGAAGCGGTGGGCAGCTGTTATCCACACAGTAAATCTGCCAGTGTTAAATCAACACTATTAGAGTTAAATTAACACTGAGAGTGTTACATTTTGACACAGTAAATCTGTCAGTGTTAAATCAACACTATTAGAGTTAAATGAACACTGAGAGTAACACTGGCAGATTTACTGTGCACCGGCGCCCGGGGAGCAGTTAGGGGGTTAGGTGTCTTGCTGAAGGGCACTTCAGTCATGTCCTGTCTGGGGATCGAACCAGCGACCTTCTGGTCACAAGACCAGATCCTTACCATTAGGCCATGGCTGCCCCCCCCCCCTTCACTTACTTAGCTGATATGAAAATCATATCACATATAAATGACATGGCTCTGGTCCTGTTCTGTTTGTACAATCATTGTCCTGAAATTGCATGTAAACTGATCCTGCCATCCTGAAAAGCTCCCAAAGCTGTGATGAAACCACAATGACCACTATTCACTTATAAATTGAGCTGTAAATGCAGGTCCTTTGAGCGATGAGTGTAAATGCTGTATGTGGCTGTTGTCCTTATGATCAGATAAATAGAACTTCATTTATCAACAATAATATCATTAAGTCACTCTGACACACCATTAGATTAGATTGTGTTAGATTACAGTGTAGGTCTAAACGTAGCTCCAACTGCACAGGTCGCATCACTTCGGATGACTCACCTTTCCTGGTTTGTGGCCTCTGAATAGTGTTTTTGTTTTGGATGGTTATCTCTATAGAATGGTGGCCTGACTGCCCAAAATAGCTCATTAGAATTATAGAAAAAGCACCAACAGCTAATTTGCATAGTTGTGTATTCACATCATGAATGCTGAGACAAATACATCACGTTCCATTTGAAAAGACACAAAGATGTTTCTAAAGTAACATTTATTCATGCTTGGCCGTGCCTCTCCTGTGCAGTGCAGAATTACTGCAGTCTTACTTATCATACATTTCAAAGACAAATCAGTGTTATGTAGATGAAAGTAATGTCAAACAGCACAGAATTAGTGAGCAAAAACATACCGTTATTAAAATAAAACATAATAACGGTGCAGGTTATTCAGGTGCTCGTTTACCAAAGCGCTCCATCGTCAATATGAAAATGATATCAATTAATTCAGCAGACAATAATAATTTCCTCTGGAAATTGATTGTTTTGTGAAGGCATACAATCAAATTTGCAGAGAGCAAAACATTCTCAGCGTGATTGGAGTCGTGCTCGGCTAATTCATGCTTTGATCACGGAGACGTGTTCCTCAAATTAAATGGAGAACCGAAGCCTCTAATGTGGATAAATGATGTTCAGAAGTTGCCTTTGTTTGTTTGTGAAGGAGCTGATTGCACGTTTCTCAGAGCGGCTGCTTGTATTTAAAGCTGTTTGTTTTAGTCATCAGGATCATATTAGAGTTTCTGAAAAGTCTCATTATGATAGGATGCTGTTCATTAGGAGTGTTTCTGAGCTTTATTGTCTGTCCTGCTCACTGTGGAGGTTCTGATGTGTGTGTTTGATGTTTTGCACTCAGACTCTGAGAGAGAGCTGGTAGATCATGGAGATGGAGTTTGATTGCTCATGTTTGCTCACAAAGATGCAGGATGAGCTCTGTTTTGGAGGCTGACCGAGCTGCAGTGATCTAGTAGCTCTGTTATTATGAGGAATGATCAGAGCTCTGCTCGGCAGTTGCTGCACATTTGCTACCAGATATTAAAAGAAGAAGCTGCAGAAAGAGCGAGTCAGACTCTGGATTACGGTGTGTCAGTGTGATTGTAGGATCTCTTGCCTTTGTTAATGCAGTCCTGACTAATAAGCTTTACTGAGCAACAGAACCGCTCTGTATCTAGAACATCGTAGTTTGCACAAAACCTTGAAGGACATGCGAGAATGATCTGGGTATTACTATTATGTCTTTAAATATTATTTTTTACTATTGACGTACGCTGAAACTTACGAAGATACTGATTACTCATTCATCCAATCCAATGAATAATCACTGAATATTCATTCATATTTCCGGCATCTTCAGTACTGAAAGTTTTGTTCTGTTTCCCAACATTAGGATGATATGAAAAACACAAATCTTTGTCTCTGTAAAGACAGACCAGTGAAAGGTGTTTACTGACTCCTGAAATCTCTTGTATGGTTTTATGTTGAAGAGTTTTTGCTGATTTTTAGTATAAAATCTGCCACAGGTCTGGCTTTTAGTATTTTTTCTCTTTAAATGAGTTGAATGAGATGTTGTAGAAAAGAAGAGATTTGGAAAAGCTCAGATGTGTCTCACTCACAGACAGGATTTGTAAGAAAAAAGTCAGACAGTGGTGAACACAAACACACTGAAATAAATACAGTATTTCTGTACAGTTGTGATTTTTGTATGATTTACAGTTTAACATAAGATCTGATACAGATGTTATTGATCTAGTTTCTGTCTGTATTGTCTGAGCTGAGCAAAGATACTGGTCATAATTAAATGTAATGATGCTTATCTATGAGTTCGTTTGAACTGTATTCTGTCCTTAAAGAAGATTAAAGACACATAAACTCTTACAGCTCCACCCTTTGTTCCTCCTGTTTGACTCTTTCATATATTATATGAGACAGTCATTTGTGCTCCGTGTCATTATGTTATTGGTGGATTTGTCAGCGTTTTGACTGAACATCTACATTTATTGATTATTTTTTTGGACATACATCAGAACAGAGGTCAGCTCTGATATATTCTCAGATATTGTTAGAATAGATGGTCTGTGAGCTGAAAACATCAGTACTGATGTTGATAACATGGCTCATCAGCTAGAGCTCAGAGAAGTGGAGAAATTGTTCTTTCAGATCCAGAATCTATATGGATTTGTTCTGCGAAGTTCTGCGCTCTCTCATCTTCATTCAGTGTCTCTATAAACAGGACTAAAGCTCCGTATTAACAGCTGATCAGCAGCTCAGCTGAGTAAGCCCTCTTCAACAGGTCTGAATGTGATGGTGAGTCATAATTATAACAGTAATATTAGAATAAATACATAAATAGCATTAATATAATACAATGTTCTGAATGAGGATGTTTTGTTTGAACTCTTTCCACATCAGTCTAATGATATTTATAGTTCAGTTACCAATACCTGCTTTGGTTAATCAATACTTCATTAAGATCAGGTCTGCTGTTGATTGAGCTGAGGAGAATATCTCAAAGCAAAGCTCACAGCATGTCTAACTGTTATTTTCACTGTATTTATGTTTTATTTATGTTTGTGTACCTGTGTGAAATTTTTAATTTCATAATTTAAACCACGCAAAACAATTCACACTAAATTAGGACTATTACCAAGTCAAATAATCTCCATAACTCTAGCCGTAACTTCAATATAGAGCTAATAACACTAACTTTTTCCATTTATATCAAATAATACACTGACTGCTGATATGTCATGCATCCTTAATAAAAATATGGTGTTTTGGCATACACGTGTTTTGTTTGGAAATTGTGAGTGTGAACTGTAGTGGTCCTGTAGCAGTTCTGTAGTGGTCCTGTAGTAGTCCTGTAGTGGTCCTTTAGTGGTCCTGTAGTGGTCCTGTAGTGGTTCTATAGTTGTCCTGTAGTGGACTTGTAGTGGTCTTGTAGTAGTCCTGTAGTAGTCCTGTAGTTGTCCTGTAGAAGTCCTGTAGTGGTTCTGTAGTATTTCTGTAGTGGTCCTGTAGTGGTCTTGTAGTAGTCATGTAGTGGTCCTGTAGTAGTACTGTAGTGGTTCTGTAGTGGCCCTGTAGTGGTTTTTTAGTTGTGCTGTAATGATGTTTTAGTAGTCCTGAAGTGGTCCTGTAGTGGCCCTTTAGTGGTCCTGTAGTGGTCCTGTAGTAGTCCTGTAGCAGTCCTGTAGTAGTTCTGTAGTAGTCCTGTAGTGGTTCTGTAGTGGTCCTGTAGTGGTCCTGTAGTGGTCTTTTAGTAGTCCTGTAGTCGTCCTGTAGTAGTCCTGTAGTGGTTCTGTAATGGTCCTGTAGTGGTCCTGTAGTAGTCCTGTAGTGGTCTTTTAGTTGTCCTGTAGTGGTGTTTTAGTAGTCCTGTAGTGGTCCTGTAGTAGTCTTGTAGTGGTTCTGTAGTTGTCCTGTAGTGGTCCTGTAGTGGACTTGTAGTGGTCTTGTAGTAGTCCTGTAGTAGTCCTGTAGTAGTCCTGTAGAAGTCCTGTAGTGGTTCTGTAGTGTTCCTGTAGTGGTCCTGTAGTGGTCCTGTAGTGGTCTTGTAGTAGTCCTGTAGTGGTCCTGTAGTAGTCCTGTAGTGGTTCTGTGGTGGCCCTGTAGTGGTTTTTTAGTTGTGCTGTAATGATGTTTTAGTAGTCCTGTAGTGGCCCTTTAGTGGTCCTGTAGTGGTCCTGTCGTAGTCCTTATCTGAGCAGACATTGACCTCAGGCAGGAAGGCAGGGAGGTGGTGATGAGGAGTGTGTTAAGAGAGGAGGTTTAATCTGCTGCTGATAGGAAACGCTCCAACACACTGAAACAGGTTCCATTATTGCTGTCATATATGAGGGGAAGCAGCAGAATCAATGACTATGTGTCTGTGCACTCACTAATAACATAAACAGCCATGAAGGTCCAGTAGGTTTCCCTTCTAATCCAATCACTATTGATTTTGTGTCAGGAGCAGAAGCTGATGGAGACAGGTTATACTTATACCAGCGAGCGTGAGTGTTTTTACTGAATAGATGTGTAATTATAGTATATATGCAAAGAAAGAGCTCTTACAGCATTTTAACTTCAGAAACTTCTGTTTGAATTAAAGTTTTTGTAAAAGTCAGTACAAGTGTATCCTCTTACTAAAGTGCCCAGCATCTCCTTCTCACATTTAGAGCTTCTCTCTTCTTTTTACTCAACTTGTTTATTTCTGACTATTCTGAGCTGAGAATGAAAGATTATGCTTCTGATACAGTAAGCCATGTGTCACATCTTCAACTACAATATGTGTTGATGTTTGAGTCAAAAACAAATAGAACTGAGCCCTCAGAATAATTTCTGGCACTAAAAATGTAAAATCTACATGTTTACAGTGATAGTACAAAGTACATTATAAGCATCCTCATCTCAACATTACATCAACACTGTGAGAATGTTATTATTATAAATCATAACATTTTTGATCATTTGAAGGGTTCACAAAACCTTGAACATGTGTTTATTTCTTGTAGATTTGAACGACTGGCGGTGAATAGAACAGTGATGACAGTGACAGTATTAGAAGTTAATTTTATAGAAGAATATCACCATGATGTCTGATTTTTTGACTAAAAAGAAAAAAACCCTGCAGTGTGGCTGGTGCAGAACAGCTGTGATAGCAATTATCACCCGAGGAGAGCATCTCCATAATGTTGGTGAAGAGACCGGTGTCCAGATTCATTAGCTGAGTGGTGATTAGTTTGGACAGTGTCTGTCTGTCTGTGGCTGTGGCTGTGACTGGCAGGGCTGTGCCCGGGTGGCTGGGTGATGCCGTTTGTTTTCTCTCTGTCACAGGCTGACACTGATGGGCGGGCTGGGCATTTGGACACTCCCCATCCTGCTCGGAGCCTCTTTCTGGCAGGGCTATGAAGGACGAGGCAGCGTGGAGACGGTGAACAGGGCAGAGAGGAACCCAGAGGGACTTCAGGAAGTGGTAAATACTCTCTTCTTCCTATATTTGTTCTCATGTCTTACTTTGGTCATTTGTCCCAATTTTACACTTCACTGTTCTATAACAGCCCTTTATTACACATCATATTCATAATAAACATGTGCAGCTCTTTTGACTTAGCAATGTCAGCATTACTTATCAAGCTGCCTATCTGTGCAGTAAATGTTTATATGCTCAGAATAAAGCAAATGATCTAATACTCACCAATAATAATAATAATACAGTAAAAAATTATGTTTGTAGATTTTATCAGTTTTTAATACCTGCTTTGGATAATCAATACTTCATTATCTTACAGTTTATTTAACATACTTTACTTCATCAAACCAGCCCATAAAGCATAAGGTCTTACCAAATGATAAACTGCTCTACTTTATTCTAATGATAAAGGATGTTTTTAAAAGTAAAAGCTGGATTATTACTGATATTAACCTTTTTAAATCACAGGTTTTAATGCCTAAGACAGTACAGTGCTGTAGATCTGATTTATAAAACAGTAAATGCTGGAAAAGTTGCACAAATCACATTTATCAAGTGAACACACTGTACCGAAATGGTTCGTTTAAAGTTCCATTTGCATGAAAACACCCTGAGGTACAGTACATACCTGCTGCAGTTTTTCTTGCCACACTTTCATTGAGTTCTGCCTGAAACAGCAGCTCTAACGTTGGTGAACTTTGTGGTGAGGAAGGAATTAGATTTCATGCCGCACACAAGCAGTCCTTCTCCTGATTCTCCTGTCCTACAGACCTGTGAAGAAAGCACAGGCTTGTTTTTCTCCACCCACTCTGTTATTTTACTCCTCAATTCTTTGTGCAATTAAGCATGAGTCCCTCTGGTGTGTTTTGGGTCTGTGTTGCCGCTGGGGTGCCAAGCTGGCACTGAGCAAGGGAATGTCACTGCATTCCAGACTCGCTTCTGCAACCTTAATCCCACTGCGCAAACAGATTCCTGCTCACCCCGCCAGCCAGCCCCATCCTCAGCACGCTGGGGTGGTGAAGCTGTCGGCTGGCGTTGGAGGGCTCCAACCCCGTGGTGAATTGGAGCAAATGAAGGTGGATGCCTTCACAGACACAAACTGACTCTGCCAGCACTGCAGAAGTGAAAAAACAAAGAACAGACAGCATAATCAACCAGTATGTACCTGAACCTCACAGTCCTCTGTAGTGAGGATCAAAGAGACTCTTCCTGAAAAAGAGTTTACTAAATTACAAACACAGTTTCTGTGAGACTTAGCAAGTACTGAAAGCACATAAAGTACCTTCACCTTAATGCTTAAATGACCATGTCTCTGCCAAGGTCAGCAGAGTACTAGTGCATCTCCCAAAAAATAGAATATAATGAAAAAGTCTATTTTTGTTTATAATTCAAAGAGCTAAACTGTCATATTTATATTCATTACACACAAAGTGATATATTTCAGCCTTTTTGAGTTGGTCAGTCAGTCACAGTAATGTGATGGTCAGTAGTAATGTTGGCACTGTGGGCAGCTGCTGGGCATCTCCATAAAGCTTGTGAGCAGATGGAAGCATGAAGTGCTGTAAAATCTGCTGGTAGGTGTTGACTTTGGACTAAACACAGTGGAGCAACAGCAGCAGCTCAAAGCATCACAGACTGCAGAAACTGCACACTGGACTTCAGACACTTAGATTGTGTGTCTCTCCACTCTTCATCTGAAAAGTCACTTTTGCTGTTAAAAATACTGTTTATAGTCATTTACTCACAATCACAGTCAAATATTATTATTTGAGATTCTGAAAACAAAAAAGGCTTAAATACGTCAGGTTAGTGTAATACATATATGACTGCACAGATCGTCATATTCTTAGATTAGATTTTATAGAAATACAGTCCCTTGCAAAAGTACCACCCTTGGTATTTTTTGTATTTTGCTACCTCACAACGTTTGATTTTCTTTTTATTGTGAAGCAAACAAGAAATAGGACAAAATAACAGAAAACCTCAGTGTGCATAACTATTCAACCCCTAAAGTCAGTACTTAGTAGATCCACCATTTGCAGCAATGACAGCTGCAGTTCACTTTGGATAAGTCTCTATGAGCTTGCCACATCTTATTTCTCTGATTTTTGCCCTTTCCCCAAGTGAAAACTGCTCCAGCTCCTTCTGAATCTCTGTCTCAGTCTCAAATCACTGACAGACCAAAACAGATTTTACTCAAGAATATCCCAGTTTCCCAGTCCCTGCTGCTGAAAAACATTCCCACAACATGATGCTGCCAACACCATGTTTTACTGTGGGAATGGTGTTCTTGTTGTGATGAAATGTGTTGCTTTTGCACCAGACATAGCATATACCTTGTTGGCGTTTCCTTTTTAATTTCTTTTTTTTTTTTTTTTTTTTGCAATCAGTTATTTTTGTCTGTCAGTTAAGGCCACTCTTCCATAATGCCCAGCTCTATGGAGTGTACAGCTTATTGTGATCATATGGACAGATACTCCAATCTCTGCTTGAGAACTCTGCAGCTCCTTCAGAGTTACCTTTGCTCTTTGTGCTGCCTCTCTGATTGATGCCCTACTTGCCTGGTCTGAAAGTTTTGGTGGGTGGCCCTCTCTTGGCAGGTTTGTTGTGGTACCATGTTCTTTCCATTTGATGATAATGGATTTGATGGTGCTCCAGGGGATCATCAGAGATTTTGATATTTTTTTATAACTCAACCCTGACTTCTCAACAACATTGTCCCTTTTTAGGCAAGCTGTGTATATACTGACAGATCAAGTGAGACTTAGATTGCACACAGGTGGACTTTATTTTACCTTCATAAAAAAATCACACTTCCTCTTTATTTAAGATTTCTGGAAGAATTGTAGCTTGAAATGTCTCCTAAAGCCATTGCAAAACATTCTTTAAAAACACAAGTGCATACACATGCTCCTGGAGATACTTCAAAGAGTTGTACTTAGAGTGATAGACTGGATAACCTCTTAAAATGTCACCTATGAACCTTTTTCACTGAAGAACCCCCAAAGGTTCCTATAAAACATTTTCCAGAGTGCAGCATCTACTAAAACTGCTATAAAATAGTACATTTAATACAGTAAGTCATGTATTGGAATGAGTTTAGTTTAGCCCACTGTTAAGAGTTAAAGTTAATTAAGCAGCTGATTAACCTCTACTCTGTAACCTGTTAAGAGTTTTTACTGGGTAACATTTAAGGACATTATTAATGAGCTCACTTATAGAAGATGTTAAATCCAGTAAAAGACATGTAAGCCCATCACAGAGTAATGTTTTAATTTCATCCATATTTAATAGCTAATTAGCTCAGAGGGATTAAGAGTGAGGGAGTCTTAGGCTAGTGCACTCTGAAGTCAACAAGTCGGAGTGTCAAAGGACTGGTCTGGAACAGATGCTGTTAAACAGAACAGCAGGCAGTCACAGGTCAGTGAGTCGAAGTAGATTATTATACATCTTCATTTGAAGGCACATTAGAAAGAAAACATACTGTCATTTTGACACAAAACAACACGCCTGATTTCTGGCTGATCTAGACTGATTTCTGATAGACTGGACAGCCCCACAACCCAACATTTCTGCAATATTTGGAGGTGATGTGATTTATGCAGATGTGTCAATCAGATAACATCACTTACAACCACAACAACACTATCAGACCAGAAGATTCATGCTTAATGTTGACAGCATGATTGTTTGGAGGGTGAGATGATTCTCCTCCATCTGAAAACTGCATCACCAGCACAGCTACATAGTCACCGACACCTACATGATTACCATAGCAACCCATGCAGATAGGTTGGTGATGTCTGGACACACAGATCAGATCACTGATAACTGGTGTTGTGGTAAAGATCACTAGAGCTGAGCCAGAGTCAAGTCCAAGACCATCGAGACCAGATTGAGACATTTATTCCACTCTATAAAATAAAATATAATGTATTATATTTCATTATACATGATAATTAATAAATAATATTATTTCATCATATATTTAGTAAAATATAACATTAAATAATACATAGCATAAAATAATGTATTATTACTATTACTATTATTATTATTATTATTATTATTATTATTATTATTATTATTATTATTATAGTCTTAGTGTAACTTTTGTAAATAAATTATGGTGATGATTCTGTGCTTATTATCTAAAACTTTGAGACATTAACAGACATTAGATTGTTCAAAATAAAAGGTGTTGATTGGATACAGAAGGAGAAGAGCAGTAACTTGTGTTTCCCTGTTAGTCAATCAGAGTGCAGAAGTGCTTTAGGCCTGTAGAGAAAGGACTGATTAATTCTGTTTTAATAGATTGTTTATTTAATAACAACAGAAATGAAGTTCAGTTTCTAACGTTACCTCATACAGACATTCCGGTCTCAACTGGTCTCAACACCAATATCTGAGTCCTCCTCATCAGAAAAGAGTCCAAATGAGACCAAGATGAGACTGGTACTGGTCTCAAATACTACTGATAACAGACAGTCTAAATAAAATCTGATTTGAGAAACAAGCCTAATTTGCCAGTGTGAAGCCAGTAAGTTTAGAAAAAAAGTTCTTATTTGAATCAACAGCAGCTTGTTTGATTTGTCAAGTCTGGACAGCCATTAACTGTTATAGAGCCTTTACATAGAGGTTATTTACATTTAACACCATTACTCACACTCATATCTCTTTTATAAAAAGGTTATTCTTAAAGGATAAAAGTGCAGAAAGCTGTGAACACCTTGTGAAGGTAATAATGAGCCAGGAAAGAGCAGTAAGTCAACATCTGTAGTTGAGAAGTCAAGCGCAGGTTTTGGAGCTCTGCCACTTTAGTCTGATGAGCTCAGAGTGAGACACGGCTGTGTGAGGAGGTGAGAAGATGAAGTGTTAGTTTAAGGAAGCAGGAAATGCAGGTATTAGTAGGGAGAAGACGTGTTCAGCTCCTGACCTCCTGTGACCTCCCACTGTGAGGGTGATTAGCACTTTAATTAGGAGAATATCTGCACACATAAAAACCTCTTCAGTCCTGCAGTGGAACTTCTGTGTGTGTTGCTTCATCTCTAGAGCAGACACATCCCAATTTACAGTTAATCAAAAAATACTTACGGGACGAATCCCAACCATGAATAGCCTCATAGCATATAGCAATCAATCCAGCTAATGACCTGCAATAAATTCTAACAGTGGCATCTGTAGATGTGATACATCACATATTTTCATTATCAATCATGACTGTAACCTCATGCTTTGGGTTCTAGTTTAGTGGAACCGTTAAATATCTCACTCTTCTGATCATTATCTGTTGCCTGTCCATTAGCTTAGTGAAGAAA
Organism: Crenuchus spilurus; assembly: GCA_036984385.1. Taxonomy (NCBI): domain Eukaryota; kingdom Metazoa; phylum Chordata; class Actinopteri; order Characiformes; family Crenuchidae; genus Crenuchus; species Crenuchus spilurus. Next base: position 104,821 of record BRDA01000308.1, on the reverse strand, counting down.
TCACTAATGTTGTGTCTTTAACTTATAAATCTTATTAAACACAGGGGCTCATCTGCATCAGACTTGTATTGTAAACCTCTAAGGACCAAAACAGTCCATTTCAGTCTTTTGTCTCACCTACATCCTCCAAATAGTACTGTTCCTGGCTACTAAATATGAGCATTACTTTATAGACTTATTGATTACTTTAATATACAATAACTGGCCATTACATTAGGTACACACAGCTTGGATCTCCACTCATTGCCCATTGTTATTTTAGCTCCACTGACCATTTAAGACAGGGACGTCGTAGTGCAGAAAAAGGTGGTGCTGAATTACCAGGGCCCGAAGTGGGAGGAGGGCCCTTGGGAAGTCTGGAATTTTATTTTCCTTTATATATTAATATCATTTAAAGATCACAGTACATGTTACTAACTAATGTTGTAAATGTAAATGTAATGTTTCGGGTAAATAAATTGGTGGACTGTTGGATTGGATTGTGTGACCTAGCCTACATATAGTGTCTGACCACAGACACCCTCACCCCCTACATGAAATGGTTTAGTCCGCCTTCACCAGGATTTTTAACTAGGAGCCGGTGTTGCCAAGTCCGTTTATTATAAGTGACTTTGGGCTTGTTTTTTTCTAAAGTTACTTGCAAATCTTGTGAGTTGCGGGTTGTGGTTTTTTTGGGCTTGTTTTTGAACGTGAAGTTGCTTATTTGGGCTTGACTTTCTTTCAGAGTGAAACTTTGATTATCTCCCAGCTCCCCATAAAAAAGCAAACGGCGAGTGGTAAGTAGTTTGTCCCTTCTAAGCCCACTTTCCTGTTTATTGCTCCCGCCCAAGTTGACCAGTCACACACCCAACACACAGCAGGCAGCCAGGCAGAGCTCAGAGTGACGAAGCCCACCATAAGACAGCTCGAGTAAGTGGGGAAAATATGGAGGAAAAAAATATAATAATTAGTGGGAAAAAGAGCGCACTGAAAGAATGGGTCTGACCTCAGATGGGAGATGCAAAATGCACTTTTCTTTGGATCAGAGCTTAAAAGATTTTCAAATAAATTATTAAATAATTTTGATATTAAAAGTGTTTAGCATAATTTTGGTGTTATTTATGTATAATGTCATATTAAATGTTTACTTTTATACTGTTTAAAAGCGTCCTCGGTTTTACAGAATGTGATGTGTTGCCAGTTGGGCTTATTTTGGGCTTGTTTTCCTAAAGCTGGTGCTTGTTTCTATCGCGAGATCTGGCAACACTGTTAGGAGCGTTTAACTTAACGGTCGTTCTGCTGAAACGGCAGCGCGCACTGTGACTGCTGTGGAAGATGATGCCCAAGAAAAGCTAAATCCGGTTTTCAGAAAAGAAAAGAGAGGCAGGAAAGAGACAACAAAGAAATGAGCTAAAGAAACTGCTAACAAATGTCTTTCCTACGGAAGGTGAGCCCAAATGTGAAATAAATAGCTACATTACATGAACTCTTATGGTTATAAAACGCGACTGTCAGAGCTAAAAACTGCATAACACACAATTAGACATAACCCGATGCCTTATCTGAGGTAAACTCTAAATACGTTTTTTGTTTGTATAGCCTACTACACTATTGCAGTAATATACCAATTAAACATTAAATGAATATTTATTATTGGGCCATAACATAATGAGACTAATAGCCTAACTTAGTAGGCTCAGTGTCACCGGTTCATAAGGACAGCTAAGCTAAGCTAACTGTTTGTGAAACGCACGTCACTCAGTGTCAGAAACTGTCACAGAAACATGCAAAAACAGACCCTCATCCTCTGATACTGTGGAGACTAAGTGAACATGTAGTTTAAAGAAGAAGAATCATTTACATCATTTACTGTAATGTGTTTAGCAACACTAAAGTCATGCTCTGTGCTGTACTGTGTTCTGTGTTTGACTGTAGCCTAATTACAATAAGAGACTAAAGGCAATTCCATCCAAAGTTCACTTTGTCGCATCCATAAAATAATAACGTTTTTATGATGCAAATGATAATATGAAATTTGAGGAAGTTTTAAACAAAAATATTTAAATATTAAGAATGTTCAATCACATCCATTAGGCTACATTGAAATTGCCTGCTAATATCTTTAATGCTTTATGCTTGTAGAGGGGTCTGTCCAGTGTGTGTGTGTGTGTGTGTGTGTGTGTGTGTGTGTGTGTGTGTGTGTCTGTGTTGGGGGGTTGTGGTTGAGGGGACCCATGGGCACTGCTTGTGCATAGGGCCCAGAATTTGGTGCTACAACCCTGCATACAGGTGCACTTTGTAGTTCTACAATTACAGACTGTAGTCCATCTGTTTCTCTGTGTAATTTATTCAGCCTGTTCTTCAATGATCAGGACCATCACAGATCAAGTGGATCATTCTCAGTGACACTGATGTGGTGGTGGTGTGTTAGTGTGTGTTAGAGCTGCTGTTTTTAAACACCTCAGTGTCACTACTGGAGTGAAAATAGTGACCAACCAGCCAACAGTGTCAGGACTAGAGGACCAACACACACTGTGCTGAGCTGCTGTCTCTGACTTTACATCTACAAGACCAACAAGGTAGGTGTGTCTAATAGAGGACAGTGAGTGACACAGTGTTTAACACACACTAACACACCACCACCACATCAGTGTCACTGAGAATGATCCACTCTACAAGTGATAGACAAGGTTCCTTCAAACATGTATCAAGAAAGTGTTCCTTGAAGTATTTTAAGGGTTTCCAAAAACATATAAACATGTTCCTAGAGGCACTTTTAAAGGTTTGGAGGTGTGACAATCCGAAGAAGACCTGGAAAAGATCTACCATGAACTATTTGTGCTTAGAGTGCAACTGCTTTTTGTACATCATCTCTTACAGACTGTGGTACATCGGTTTCTGTGCATAATTTATTAGCACCCTTGTTGATCAGTGGTCAGAGCCTGAGCAGGAGACTGAGCAGGTACCGTCTGTGTGGTGGATGATTATCAGCAGGTTGGGATCTTGACCACTGAAGAATAGATTAAAGGAAGGACTGCAGTCTGTAAATCTAAAATAAAGCAGACAGTGAGTGATGAGTATAATCTGAGTAGATGGTAGACACAGCGATAAAAAAATATTTGGTTCTTTAGTAAATGCTAATGGTTCTATATAGAACTAAGCGTATTCTCATATTCTCCTCCTCCTCACCATTTTTGGTGCTCCTTTCAAAAAGCTACATGAAAAGAACTATTTTATATTGTAACTGGTTCTTTACCTTCTCATGGTTCTACATAGAATTAAAACGAGTAAATGCTTTGTTTTGAGTAACATGCTGGTTAATTAAATATACTTAACTAAAAGTTAAATGTGATGTTTTATGTGTATTTTGACGGCTTAATGGGCTTCAGAAATGTGCACAGGTCAAAATATATCGACTTTAGAACATTTTATTCACCACAGGGTGTCTTGAAGACATTCATTTTTCCCCTTCCTTAGAGCATAGAGCTGAATATAAAATGAAACATGCCTTCAGCGGCCTATAGTACATTCTAACATAATGCTATAGTTCTGTAAGATTCTTCAGAATAAAATAAAACATATTTGAGACCCGTTTGCAGTTATGTAATAACATCAGTGATTACATATCATTGTTAGACTCACACACTCATGTGTTAGACTCACAAACGCCAGTCTAGGCAATTACCATAATGTGACTGGTATCAGATCAGTATGTTTTGTCAGTTCAAATTAGACTTTTACAATGAATGCTTTCCTACAGTTAATGAATGACAATGAAGGCTTATCTACAGAGAAAAATGAGCTGGTCTTTTCAGCCCTCCTCAAGGTAAAGAACACCAGTGACTGTGTGTGCTGTGCAGCAGCTGTCTACAGTCTCAATAAAGCAGCTTTTCATTTTTCTATTCCATAATGGGCACCAAAAATGGCCATAGCAGCACTTCAGGTGCTGCCCAGGCAATCATTACATTCCTGGTCAAGACCTTCCTGGTAAAGTGCAGAAGTGCAGACAGCTTAAAAGCTCCAGTCCACACAAAGCTGGAAGAGACTCGGCAACAAGCCAGCCTGGAAACCAATCAGACTGTGATTTTATTTCCCTGAAATAAAAGAAGTGGATCGTAGGTTTGGCTCCAGATTTATCTTTAAAGCTCCAATAAACACACTGACCACCACCTCTAACAGCTAACAGGGAATGTTCCACAGCTTGGCTAATGTTATGTAAAAGTTTTCTAGATGTTAAGAAGCAAATGTTCTCTCAGGAACATTATTGGAATGTTCTGAAACATGACATGATTCTGATAAAAGTTCTCCCATTTCTTGAAGCAAACATTCTCTCAGTAACATTTATGGAATGTTCTGAAAATGTCATCCCAATGTTAGAAGCAAATATTCAAACATTCTAAAAATATTCTTACAAAGTTAAAAGCATTCTCCCAGTAACATTAATGGAATGTTCTAAAAATGTTCTCAAAATTTTAAAAGCAAATGTTCTCCCAGTAACATTAATAGAACATTATACAAATGTTCTCCATTCATGTTGAGGGAACTTTCGGTTAGTTTTTAATCAAATCTGTTTGATTGGCTGTGTGTTATATTTTTTTGCTGCTAAGAGACACACTTCTAAGCTCTTGATTTAAGCTGCCCAGCTCAGTGATGGTCAGAGAATGTATAGAAGTGGTTCTTTATGATTTTCCTCTCTGCTTTGTATGCAGTGGAAGGAGATCCATTTAAAAAACAAACAATAAAAAGGATCTGATTCATACACACTGACACAAAAGCATTAAAAGCATTCTGATCTTATCTGTAATCCTTATTAAAAGCAGAGCATCTCAAATGACCTCAGCCATTCTCTGTGACCACCACTGCTGTTCCACTTTGGATCTTGTTCAGACATAATAACAGATAAATAAGTCGGCGCTCAGTTCTCGTTCCCCTGTTAACTGATGAGTACAACAGCACTCTCCCCTCATCTCAGTAAACAAAACCACATACTTCCATCATTTCAACCCTGCTCCTCAGTGGCAACGGGACAGGCGTCTGCAATTAAGATGGCCAGATGGCGAGTGAACGGAAGATTTGACTGGGTCCATGTCTCTGTAATCACTGAAAATGCTTGACTGCGCTATTAAAATGCTCATTGTTCTCTGGAATTCCTCAAGAGAACAAATGAGTTTCAGCTAGCAGCCAAAAAGAACAATCTAACATATGCTTTACCAGCATGCCTTTCACAATCTAGCCTCATAGGATTGATACATATCTGTATGACTGGGCAATATTAATATTAGTCATGTGATCAATATTAGAACTCATTAGATGTCATTCCTTAGTATATTCATTTCTTTATTATGTTCTTGTTTGCAAACCTCATTGTGACACTTTGCGATTTCACAAATCCCAATTATCCATGATTATTCCAATTATTAATCTCCTTGGAATTGGGTACAGAAGATCTTACTGGAGGTTTTTCGGTTTCTTGCCCGCCTCGAAACTCTCTTCCATCCAGTTCCATTCTTACAGCTCTGTTCTACACTTTCAAAGCTCTTGAGCATTAGAGAGTCTCTTCAACCTCCACCAATGGTCAGCATCCACCTGTAGCCAGTCCATCATCAGAGCTCTCAGAGCAGTAGCTATTTAGTTAGGACATTTATACAGGACAGTGTCCCTGTCACTGCACTGGGACATTGGGATCCAGGAATAGACCCTCCTGTTGTCCACCAATCAGAGCATGGTGATTGGACCCTTGCAGGGGACCACCCTTGAAGCATGGTGACTGGATCTGCTAGGGACCACCCCCTCTGAGGGGAGAGTGAACCTGCTAGGGAGTGAACCTCCTCTCCTAACGCAGTGATTGGTTGCTGGGTTGAGCCCCTGTCCTCTTACTGGTCAGTCAGTCATCAGCTCATCATGCTCAGCTGGTGGCTGGCTGTTTTAAATGCTCTGCTGCCACAGCTTGGCGGAGAGCCTTCTTCATTTATTTCACTCATCCTTCCACCACTTTAGTTTCCTGATCTACAGACAAGTTTTTTTGTAGGGGTTTAGCTCACCCTGACTTCTATCCCCCTGATTCTCTTTTTATCAGTCCCTGGCCTCTGCTCAGCCATGGAGGCAGGGACTTTTTTTTTTTTGGTAATTTTCTGTGGGATTTAGGGGAGTTTGATGTCCTGGGGAGGAGACCCACCAGTAAACCCACGAGCCTGTGTGACTCCGGTCAGTATTTCAGGCGTGGTGTGGTATGACATCCCCTCCTCCCTGTTTATGCCACTGAGTGGGCTGCGGTAGCTTCTTGTTGTTGAAGTTGGATTTCAGCAAGGAGGCTTAAGCACCAGCTCTCTTTGAGTGGCATGTGAGACTCCCCTTGGGTGACGCTGCACTTACAGAGTGTGGGTATCTCTTCAGACCCACCCCAGGTGGCAGCACACCTTGAAAAATGGGAGAGCCTCTGCTCAGGTGCTGCCGACTGTAAGTGTTGGTTGATTTTGTGCTGTATTGTTTTGCCATTCCCTCCGAGTGCAGCGGATGCATGTGTACACCACACTCTCCCATCTCTCTGCTGCACTGGCTGAGGCTTTATAGTTTGGTTCTGTTTGGTTCTTTTAGGGTTGTTTTCCTGTTATATTTCAGTTCACTGCTCCCTTCTCTGCACTTGATCTGAGCTTGGATGGGCTATTGTCCGGGTTTTCTCTTCAGACAGGGCAGTGTTTCAGAGTGCGCTTGAGTCTGACCTCTGGCTTGTGTGCTGGTCCCGTAACATTTTCATTTCATTTGAATTTTTCATTTTAAGAATATTTAAGCCTATTGTAAAATTTCCTGTAAAATTACACATTTTCTTTTGGGTGTTTTTAAAGTGTTCTGCCAATACAGTGAGATTATTGCACTTAAAATATGTAAGTATAAGTAAAATAATGTTATAATATGTCTTGGAAAATTATCAAAAAACATTAGAAAATCGTTTATATGCAGGATTATGCCTGTTATTGTATTGACCCACCAGATGGGTAAGCCTAAGTCTGAGTGAGCACACCACACTATACCAATCAGAGTCCTTGAAGCAAGACTCTAAACTCTACATTTGCCTGCAAATGTGAAAAAAACAAGTGTCTGCTAAAGACACTTATTTATTAAATGCATGTGTTTACTAGTCTTAAATTGCCTTAAATCTTCACTTCCTGAAGTCATTGTTGCACTAAAGTAACCAAAGTTCTCAGTAATAAACTTTATGCTTCTGTGTTTTGCAGCATCCTTCATCAGCTGAGAAGAAAGTCAACCACCGTAAGTAGAAACTCTCTTAGAACCAGACTCAGACTGTCTTTGCTGCTGTCTTCATTTAGATGAGTTTATAGACATTTAGACATGTATATCATCCTTTATGGACAGTTTGATCAGTGATGTGACTGACAGCTTATATACACACTTATACAAATATAGTCCCTGCCAGTATCAGCAATGATGTTCTGCAAAGCTTCATTCTTTTTCATGCTAGACTGTGTTTCATACACTCTGTTTGCTGTTGAGTTTAATGTAATGTGTGAAAGAGTCTTCAAAACTTCACCCTGTAAGATCTGTAGCATGTGGTTGTTCATGTCAAGCCTGTATTTGTAGTTTCTGTAAGATGAATTCCTCACTACTGACAACAGTTACATTTGGCAGTTGCTAACACAGCTTGTTTTGACACGATGCAGCCTAAAAATACTGCAGCATATGGCTGAGGTGTTCACATAGACTCAGTTTGTGTGGAAAGATGCTCAACATTGCCTTGCTAATTTAACGTGTCTGTATGAAATGTTTGTCAAAAAGCTGACATGAAGATTTCATATCACAGTCTATGATGGACCAGCAGGTGTTGGTGTGTCATAATCATTACGGTGCTGAGTTGAGGATTGCTCTGTAAAGCTCTGTTCAGCTCTGTGTTCAGAGTTAGATGTGTGGTAGCTTTTGCAGATATTGTGTCAGCAGCGATGTGCAGCTATATCAGGCTTTCAGTGGCATCGGTAGTGCCACCAAGAAGAAACACACCTGCCATGTCAAGTGAATCTTACATGCAGGCATAATGTCTAGTATTTCTCAATGTAGGGTTATTATTATCATCATCATCATTATTATTATTATTATTATTTTTAGGCATAATTTCAAGGTCATAATTTAATACACTAATGAATAGTACTAATAGTAACAAACAAACAGTAACAATCCTTCTGTATCAATGCATGACCCAAATAGCTAACCAGCCAATACATCTATGTGAGGCATAAATATAAACCCTATAAGCTATCATATAGATCATGTATTTGATACATAATTGAAATTTTAAGATCTTGTCATCATCAGTGTGATCATTTATTATTTATTTATTTATTTACATTATTTATTATTTAAGAATGTGATTATATATAAAACCAGATACAGTACATGTGTTTTGTCTTATCCCGGGTGGATTATCCATGCATTGCATGCACTAGAGGACACATCAGATCTCTAAGTTTGACATGACCAGTAAATCTTTTTGATCGAACACACCTGATTCAGCTCAGCAGGTAATGAACATGTTTACTTGTAGTGTAAGAGGAGGGTAATCACCAAACTGTGCACGAATCCTGCCCTCCAGGACTGGAGCTGGATATGTCTGCTGTAAGGGCCTAAAAAGGTTGTGTTTTGTGTTCTGTATGGTTTTGTTTCAGAAACATGGTGTAAAAAGATTGTGATATTGGTTCAGTTCGATTTCATTAGGTTTTTGATGTATCAATATGATACAGAAGAAAAAAAAGTTATTTTATTTATGTTGTCCTGTAATGGTTCAGAAGCTTCAAAAATGAGAGGTTCCTGCCAAATATTTGATGTTTTAGGTTTAAATACTTGCCTGTTTACACACCTGTTCCAGTATTATCAGCATAATTCTTTCTGTACACTACACTATGCTGCACAGAACATGTGCTGTAGGTTTGTTGCAGACTTGTTTACAGTATTTATTTATAGTTGTTTACTGTTCATTATGTTTGGATGTCACAATTACGAAAAACAAATGTTCAAATTATATTTTGTTTACCACACTGTATTGAGTTAAAGTAGTGTGAAACAGAACCAGTATGAAGCCAAATCAGTATCAACCTGTACCAGTATTGACCTGAACTAGATTAGACCTGAACCAGTACCAAACTGAACCAACATTGACAAATCAAATCAAACCAGTATGAAACTGATTGAGTACCAAAATGAAAGGAGTCAAACTTATTAAGCTAAAAGATTTGATGCTGGATTACATTGTGAAATGTACCCCCTTCTAATTACTGTTGAGACGTATTTAAAATACATTAGCATATTAATATTCTGCTTTTGTCTTCATGTGTGGCCTCAGTATAATTATTCATTAGAAACAGGATGTTGTAATATTCCTTTATTCTTACTAACAGTACATACCGACTACATTTAAGATATTCTCTCTCACTGTGATACCATTTCTGCATCTCCCGAGGTTCTCAGCAGTGTCTCAGATGTTCTGTTTACACTTGATTCAATTTCCATCATTCCCTGAGCTGCTCACGGGGTAAAACAAACTGTTCGGCTTGGACCGCCAGCCAAATATAGCTCATCTAAAGGCTACACTGCCACAGGTAAGGGAGACGACTCTCCCCGAGCTGGAAAAAAACACTTTTTTACTTCTGTGGGGCAGAACAGAGGGTGTTTTCCTCAATGCCCCCAAATATTCAAATATCTTCTAATACCTCTCCTGAGACTCATTATTCACTGTCTGTGCACAACCATCACAAAACAAGCAGCGGACCCCCACCCTTCTTCATCAGCACTGCACATACCAGTGCATATGTGTGTTTATATGCTCGTGTCACCATGTAGTAAAGCTTTCTCTCTCTCTCTCTCTCTCTCTCTCTCTCTCTCTCTCTCTCTCTCTCTCTAACTTTCTCTCTCTCTCTTTCTCTCTCTCTTTCTCTCTTTCTA
>BRDA01000308.1:59145-72950 GCA_036984385.1 Crenuchus spilurus | reverse complement strand
TCTTTTACAGTCCTGTAGACAGGTTCAGAGGACTATGGAGGACAGTTCAGTCTCATCTAAGACATTTATACAGGACAGTGTCTCTGTCTCTGCACTGGGGCATTAGAATGTATTAATAGCACCTCCTGTTGTCCAACAACACCACTTCTGGCTGACACAGGAGGTCTCCCATCCAAGTACTAAGTACTTGAGGAAAATGATCCAATATGACATAATTGTGAGAGACAAAAGTATGTGAACCTCTGCTTTCAATATCTGGTGTGACCCCCCTTTACAGTAATAACTGTAACTAAACGTTTCTGGTAACTGTTCTTTAAACGTTCTTTGGTAGAACGACTTGTATGTTTAGGGTCGTTGTCTTGCTGCATGACCCACCTTCTCTTGAGACTCAGTTCATGGACAGATGTCCTGACATTTTCTTTAGAATTCTCTGATATAATTCACTATTCATTGTCCATCAATGATGACAAGCCGTCCTGACCCAGATGCAGCAAAACAGGCCCAAACCTGATACCACCACCACCATGTTTCACAGATGAGATAAGGTTCTTATGCTGGAATGCAGTGTTTTCATTTCTCCAAACATAACACTTTTCATTTAAACTTAAAAGTTCTGTTTTGGTCTCATCTGTCCACGTCAGGGGTGCACCTATGTCCGGGTTATGGGGCTATAGCTCCAGGTCTTTCTTTAGTAGCCCAGGGTCTTTTTTCTCATACCAAATTCTATTTATTTCAGATATCCCAAATCTTCCGGAAGTTCCTGGTCAACCAACCGCTCCACAAGGCCCCAATTCAACCCTCCCATCCCCCCGGATACCCCTTATCCCCGCCCCCACCCCCCACCCCCCTCTGGACGAACATCTTCACATGTGCACCCCCCATGGCTTAAGAACTGGGTCTCTGAGCAGCCTAGCCACTCCCCTTGTCCACATGATCTTTAACAAACTGCAGATGAGCAGTAATGTTCTTTTTGGAGAGCAGTGACTTTCTCCTTACAACCCTGCCATGCACACCATTGTGGTTCAGTGTTCTCATGATGGTGGACTCATGAACATTAACATTAGCCAATGTAAGAGAGGCCTTCAGTAGTTTAGAAGTTACCCTGGAGTCTTTTGTGACCTCACTGACTATTACACGCCTTGCTCTTGGAGTGATCTTTGTTGGTCGACACTCCTGAGGAGGTAACAGTGGTCTTGAAGTTCCTCCATTTGTACACAATCTGTCTGACTGTGGATTGGTGGAGTCCAAACTCTTTAGAGATGGTTTTGTAACTTTTCCAGTCTGATGAGCATCAACAACTCTTTTTCTGAGCTCCTCACAAATCTCCTTTGTTTGTGTCATGATACACTTCCACAAACATGTTGTGAAGAGCAGACTTTGACAGATCCCTGTTCTTTACATACCTGACTCTAATTTCACCTTCAAATTAACTGCTAATCCTAGAACTCCAGAGGAATAACTTACCCCAGAACTTCCACGTACATGTAATCATATCTGAATAGAGCTGATGTGTAAGTTTATTTCAGTATTGGCTGGATTTCACTTCCAGCTCCAAAGGAAGACTTCTGATTTGTCATTTAGCTGCTAATGAATTAAGTTTGTCTTTGTACTGGTGTAGTCGTAGGACTGTGCATTGTGCTGCAGTGTGTTGGCATCCTGAAAGCAAAAATAAAAAGGTAAATTCAGCGTGCTGCATAAAGATTGATCCAGTGCTCCTGGAGAACAGCTGTGTGGATAGACAGGCAAGCTGTTATTTGAAGCTGAAAAAAAACGGTCCTTTCTCTCGGAAAAGCACCACAGTGTTCTTTAAAGTAAAAGAGAGAGAGAGAGAGATCAAGACAGTGCACTTTAAAGCAAACATTCAAAGGCGAAATGTAGATGAAAGCACAAAATCTAACATGAAAGTAAGAAATTGCATCTCCCTCCATCTCTGTCTTGGTCTACTGGATTCAGCACAGTCTCTCTCGCTCTTCCTCACGTCCTGTCTCCAACATTCATCCTCTCACAGGTGTCTTATAACTACTCGTATAACTCATCAGGAGAAGTCAGGATTAGGGGTACATTTAGACCTTAAATGTGGACGTTTTGTGAAACATTGATTCAGAGGTTCTGAGTCCTGGTCCTGCAGTATCACCATCCTGAACATATTACTGATTCCTCTGCTCTGAACACCTCATCCAAGCACTGAGCCCATTAACCAGCCTGAACGTGCCGGGCAGTGCTGCAGGATCAGGACTGAGAGCCACTGCAGTAGAAGTTAGTATCAGAAGAGGCTTTAATTAATCCGATAATAAATAAATAAATAAATAAATCAGACCTCACATATTTTATTATTCATCAGCTTCACCTAAAACATTTACAGTACAAAACAATTAAAATAGAAATAGTAAATGTAATACACATATTTAATATAATGTAATAAACAACAGCAATCATCCCATCATTCTGTACAGACAGATAGACAGAAAAACAATAGTTATAATTTAGAATAGAGTACAGTACATATATAATTATAATACAGCTTTATAACATATATCTAATTAACATAAAGATATTTAAGACAGATGTGTGACATATACAGGAGATACATGAGGTATAAAACTATATAATACACATATACTGTGTTACTCTGTGCTTATACTGCCTAAAATAGAAATACGCCAAACATAATTCACTGATTTCAGATACATATTGTGTATTATAAAAAGGTGCAAATGCTGAATAGTATAAGTGTTATATGACTGTCATGGTTGGCTCTAAGCTGTGCAGTACTGAATGGAGAAAAGCTTATAATTCTCCAAGAGTATCATCAGTGACTCACATTCACAAAGCTTCTCAGGTCATAGTAAATCAGAGTGAAATCTGATCCCAGAACAGTACTCCTAGTCTAAGAGGTGAATACGGACCATTATTCTCTTCTCTAGAGTTCAGATTTACTTGAGTGTGGTATGAAATGTCACAAATTGACCCGTATCTCTATTGAAATAGCAGTACATCGGATGCGGACATTGGGTCACTTGGTAAGAGGTCATAGTGACATGGATATTGGATAGATACAATCAGCTGTTGAAAGCTGGAGAATTTTATGAACCATGAACATGCTGAGGTCATTTCTGGTGTAAACGCATGGTTGGACACAAATGTGGCTTGTGGTCACCTAGAGATTCATTCAGATATCATTGCCTGCCTGAATTGACAACAGCGCTTGGCATCATATAGAACCTTATCTCTGTTTGCAGGGACATTTTCTCTTTGTCCTAAAGTGGACAATCGGGTAGCCTCTCATTTAAATCATATAAGTGACATCATCTTTCATGCAGAGGACATCTGTTCATAAACTATTATTTTCTGTATGTGCTGGTTTTAATGTTAAAGATGGTCAGTCATGCAAGTGCAACAAAACACAAACATGGCTGAGAAAATGGATTCTTTGGATTTTTGTACATTATTAAACAAACAGCATAACTGTAGGTAATTATAGTGCTATTTGAGTGCAAAATGAGACATCTGGCAATATAATTATTTTGTTGTTCAAATATTAATTTTCCGTAAGCAGTAAATTATGATTAAAGTATGATTATATTACATTTATTATACAATAAACATTTTCATTATATGTCTGTAATGAAATTTAATTTTTAAGATCATTATTTGTCTTTTAATTGTATGGTGTCCACCCAACTGGATGAATGAATAATTCTTAAATGTCTACACTAAATATATATATCTATATATATATATATATATATATATATATATATATATATATATATATATATATATATATATATATATATTCATAATTTATGCGTGAAAGTGTTAAATCTAGTCTATATTTATAATATTTATAAATATGATAATATAATTAAAAATATTTATAAATATATATAATATTTCTCATTTTAAGACTATTGTAAACTGAGTATAATACTATTTAACATTTAGATATGTACTTATTGTGAAACATGAGTTATAACTAATTATATTATAAATAATTAGAATTGTATATTAAATAAAAGCACATTCTCAAAATGAGATATTATACATGTAGATTAAGTTTAAGATGGTTTTGCTTCACTAGTAAAGTCTCATTGTACTGTACTCACTCAGATATTATAAGAGTGCTGAAGATTGTTGTGTAAGAGCTGATTGGATAATCATGCCTGATGAGAAAACATTAATGGATTAATTTTGAACTTAATTATAATGCAGCTCATAATTTAAAACTGCAGCATCTCAGACTTGTTTTTGTCTTCAGGATGATATTCATGTTTAATTTCTTCATTAGTGCCACATTACTGAGTGACCTACACTTCTGAGTCTGATCTCACTGCTGACTCAGTTTAATATCCTATTATGTTGTGATCACAGCCTTTATATAAGCATTATTAAGACACAGAATGAATTCAGTGAAGGAGAAATGGGACTGGAGAGGTGCTCTGTGAAACTGCACTACTTACTGTGCTGTAAATACAGATTACTGCCTTCTTACTTCAGATATTTAGAGGATAATGGATCTGGTGGGTGACTGTAAAGGAACAGTCCACCCAGAAATCATTTTTACACAATTTCACACTTACCTCAGGTATGATCCACCAGCTAACAATGAAAAAAAATAATGTTTAAAAATGGAGCTGCAAGGCTAGCAAACACTGACTAATGAACTACTAAAATATTATGACTCAGTAGTCACCGAAATAATCCAGTTAATTCTGTTAATATACATCACCAAATCTTCTCTGCAGCCACTTAAACCTCATGTGGATGTGGTTTAAGACAGAAAGGAAACAAAAACTTGTGTAGCAGAATGCTGTGTCGGCCATCTTGGATCAGGAAGTGCTGATCTAGAATAAGTTATAGCGATGAGGAGCATTATAAATCCCAGGCAATCTACTCTAAAATCAGACCACTACCAGCCCTGCTGCTGTCTGAAGTGTCTGTCTGAGCTTTAATTCATCTTCATAGTTCTCAGTAAGTCTGACTGGTGTCCTAAACCACACCTACTAGTCTGTCACACCTCCCCTAACATCTGGATCAGCTTTGAGAGAAGTTATGGTCATGGATATTGAAGGAAATTACATTGAAGCTTCAATGCAAAAACATTCTGGCTCATTGCATTTGGGATAAGAAGAAAATATTGTTCAACAGTCTATTTTATTTATTTATCAGGAAAAATGAAAAAAACGTACACACACACAAGTGAAATAACATCTGTAAAGATGGTTGATATCATTATCAGAGTAATTGGCATGTCAGAACCAGGGAAGGAAAAACACGTACTGGCACACTTAAAGGGCAGCAGAGCTTTAAAGGGCTTAAGCTCCAGGATAACTCAAAAATGTCAGCCAGTGGCCATCCTTACACCACTCAACTAAGCCACAAAGGTCACTTCCTAACCAGTGTGACAGCTATATGTACAGAACAAAAGACTTTGATTTGGTTAACTAGGCTCAAAAAGTATCCCTGATTCAGTTCCCACTAACACTGATTTTCCACTGAATTCAGCTTGTGTGGAATTGGTTATTAAATGGTGAATAAACAGCTTTGAATGTGAGCTCCATTTTCAGTATATTCTCATTTTGAGGATGTTATCAGAATCAATGATCAGATTTATTTGCCTTATTTGTTGGAATTTGTTTCTCTCTGCTGTTATATAGAATATACAGGTCATGTACATATGATTTACAGACAATACACAATATACAGTAAACAATGTACATAAAATACACCGATTATACAAGAGCCATTAAAATATAGACAATGTGCCTTTATTAACAGAATATACATTACCAAGCATACACAGTCAATTGACCCCTTCTTGTGAGCCATTAAAGAGGTAATGTGATGTAAATGAGAGTCTGTAGGGCTAGGGTGTAGGGTCTAGGGAGCATGTCGTAGGGCAAGTTTTGTTTTGGTATTCGGCCTCGGCTGCATGCTCGGCTCGGCTCGTGTGTGTGTGTTTGTGTGAATACGCACATGCAAGCCTGTAGCATGATTCCTGCTCTGTTATTTTATATAAATATTTTTTTCCTTTGTGGAAAGAGGACTTACTCTCCCTAAAACTGAGGGACACTCTGTCAGACTGAATGTGTGACGACGCGCTGATTTGCATGACAAGCGCAGCAGAGCAGCAGACAAAGGCTGTTAATGGCTCCAGCATTCCAGCGCGGGGGACAGAGACGACGAAAATTTTTGTCAGGTTGGGAATTCTAGTTTAAAGACAAGTACCGGTAATATACACAGTAGTGCAAACAGCAGTGTGACTGTATACAATAGTCACGTCATATTATGTGATACAGTATACTCATACTAACTGAATCTTATTGAGCCAAATACTATTACACTATTATTTTTATGTGGTAATCTCCATTTTTATCATTCCTGCCTCAGTGCTGATCACTTTGTTTCTAATGACACCAGAACAGGACATAACCTCCACTGTCACCTCAACCACAGCAATTTCCAAGCTCAGAGATCACCGAGGGCCTCTCTGCTCATCACCAAATAACATTTTATAACCATTCCTATGACATAATCATTTTTTATGCTACTTCTTGAAGATTTAATGGAAAAAAAACTACTTACTGAACATTTAATTCAAAACCATTTCTCTCTTTGCCTTCTGTATCAAGCAAGTCACACGCAAGGTCAAGACTCAGACTGCAGAGGGGTTTATGACGGGCAGCTTCTTATGGAGAAAGAAGGCAGTAAGGGCAGCCAGTGCTGAAGCAGCTCAGCAAGCAATTTAACGCCTTGGACTCCCCTGAGGCCACAAGACCCCTGGTCTGGGATCAGCTACTGGAAGCCCACAGATTACTGCATTGTACAGTAGCCTGCAGGTGTAGGGGGAGAAAACTGATGCTTAGAATGTAATCAAGGCCAGGGCTTGTGGTCTTAATCTATTTGCTTTGCGACAGCTTAGCGATTGTTTTCAGGCAGACTTGGAGGTCAGGGGTATACAGTGAGTCTTTAAAGTGTGTCGAGAGGGATTTATTTCCAGTCTTGATTGGGGTCATTGCTCAATTCTATAATTTACGTGACACTGCATGGGTGGGCTGACCTTGTTTACAGTGCTTACTGTGAAGAATAACTCAGTTGATAGTAATTAGTATGTATGTTTTTTTTATTGCAGAAACAGAATGGAGTTTAAGTTCAAGTCTGGGCCAAATATATACTTTAAAAGCACTCCACTCAATTATTTTTTCATTGCATACAATATTAGATTTTTTCTTCTTTTTTCCATCTTCAATCAGAACACGTCCGGCATTTCTGTTCTCTCTGCCTGTGATATTTTGTTTGAGTATTTCCCACAGGTTTTACAGTTGTGAGAGCGTCTTGTGCCTAAGGTCATGTCCACATCTCATTCATGCGCTGCATTTTGAATTTATTTTTCACCACTTTCAGCCTCTTTTCTCCAGTGAAGAGAGGAAACTGCATACTCTATACTCATTTTACATTATACATACACAGCAGAATTCTGTGCTGAATTAACTGCTCAGTTGAAGTGTTTATTTAGATGAGTGCATTTACTGAGAAATATGCAGAGCGGCTGCACAGCCTAAGCTAACCTAACCTGAAGTTATTGCTATGTGCTTAAGCTGTTACTAATGTACATGACAACTACATGGTATCCTGAGTGTTTGTAGTTCATTTTTATTAAAATATATGTAAACGTTTTGCACATCAGTCATTATCTATATGGGTCCAATAATTAGAATATGTAATATGTAAAACGTTGATTTGTGTTCATCAGGGGGCGTAGCACCAAATTCTGGTCCCATTGCAAGACAAGACGTCTGCTGAGGCAAAAAGAGAAACATTTCAGCAGTTTGACTATATACTTGTTATAGCAGTTCTTTGTCATGTCTATAAAAGTATTTTCACGCCCCCACCTGGGTCTCACATGTCTCCCTATTTGTTTCATGCTTGGTGTTTTCCCTCCACATCTCACATCATGTCTCCACTCCTTGTGATGTCACGTCATTGTTCAGGTCTGTTCCCTCATTTTTGTCTAATCACTGCCCTTATATAGTCTCCTGTTTGTATCATTGTGATTGTCAGTCATCGTATGTAGCAGTGTTGTGTCCACTTGTGTCTAGTGTTTACTTATTGACATAATCTGTCTTGAATTTTACTCCTGTCTCCTACTTCAACCCTCACGGCGATACTATATGAGTACATTCATAAGACATATAGTGTTATAAACATGGCAATAAATGTTTATAAAAATGTGTAATGTGTTATTATCATGTTTGAATAGCATTTGAATTGTTCTGATCATTGTTCATAATGTTATACAAACCTCAAATTAGAAAAAGTTGGGATAAAATGCAAATCAATCAAGCAATTAATCAATCAGTCACACGAGGGTAATAAACCACAGTGTTTCTCATATTTACTTTGACTTGCTTCACTGCAAACAGTATGAACCCGGGATATTTCATGTCTGGCCTGGGATTGTCCAACAATACCAAAGACACAGCTTGCATTATGCATTATGACTAACAAAGCCTGCTTATAAACACACATTAAGCCATGCTAGAATGACTTTTAACCCCTCATTGATTATACTTGTCCTGAATATTATAAAAGTTTGTAGTTGTTGATAATGTATTATAATATGTCTCTGTATGTGCCACCTAAAACAGCAGGATTAAGGAAATATAATTTGATATAACTTTATAACTTCAGATACACTCAGTCTCCAGTCTTAGTAGGTGGAGGTTTTAGGACTAGTTTTCTAATTATTATAATTATTTAGTCCTCCAAACAGATAATATTTATATAACATTTTGACTTATTAATATTCTGAGACATGAAATATGTAAGTGTGGTGTGGAGGAGACAGATGCAGCAGTGGTTTCATAAACAAGACTTTATTACAAACTAGACACCAAAACTAACTAGAACTATAAAACAAGGCTGTGAAAAAACACTGATGACAGTATACAGTTCTATGATGACAATACAAGGTTGACAATACAATGACGGATGAAAACTGTGAAACATGTGGGAGCCTATAAAACAAACATAACCAAAGACAGGATGAGGGGCCAGGGCTGTGCAATGATGAGATATAATGTGGCTGGGACAGACACATGACACATGGATGAAGTAAACAAACAAAGTGCACATCGAGACAAGATAGAGACAAGACTGGGGTGAAAGGTTTTGTTAATTTATTTTGTGTAAAACATGCCTCACTAAGCCTTCTAACTGGTCTAAAGTAAGCTATTATTATTAACTGATTCCCATGATGAAAGTCTGAGGGTACCTAGACATTTTATAAAACATTATAAACACCTTTAAGCTATTATAAAATTCAGGATTAATATGATTGATGAGTAGTTAAAAGTTATTCAAGCATGGCTTAATGTGTATTTATAAGTAGGCTTTGTTGGTCATAATGTATAATGCAGCTTTCTTTGTTATTGATTAACAGATGAACACAGCTTATAATTAGCTTTATGATCATTTATAATCCATAATAAACCTTTCTATACCCATTTATAGCCATGCGTATACTGCCTTAGCAATGCGTTATAATGTGTTATGAATATGTTCAAAGTCTTATAGACATGATGTTCACAGTAAGTGATATTATAAGCCTGATGATTGTGCTTTGAGTCATTACATTGTGTGGTGATATGAATGATATTGTGAAAATGCTCCCAATATTCAGCACTAATTACTATTAAATTATAACCCCATGCTGTGGCTCCGTCACAGTACATTTTGTGCTGCAACTGCTCACGTTTCTACATCTGGCCCCGATTGAAGACATATGGCTTATTGAGAATCTAAGCTTGCTTATCGCTTATTGAGATCCTAAGCTTAGTTAAAGCCTACAATCCTGCCAAGCGAGGCTAGGAGATGATTGGCTTACAGCTCCATAGATCTGGCAGTTGTGCTCTCGCTTCCAGGTGTATGGTGACCTCCTGAGACGTCCTGTGGAGGACAGCGGTGTGACTGCCAGATGAGATATGTCTTATACTTTTATTTTAACACTGAGGTGTCACAGTGTATGACAGGGAAGAACAGTGTTTTATCTGCATACAGAGGAGACAGATCTGATCTTATTTTAAAACCTCGTTTCACAGAATGAAGGTTCCTATCACATAGAGCTCACTAAAGACGCTCGCTGATTTCAGTGTTGGGGTTGTCTGGTTAAACTATCCCTTCAAGGACCTATTTTGGAAAAAAATTTGCATCACATTCAACAAAACATCTAATTCTCTTGCTGTGAGTGGTGTCACCAAGGTGTGGGTCTTAACCCTTTAACATCCTCACTAAGAAAGAACCCCCTTACTTTTTGGTGGTGCAATTCCAGAACATAAACTACAAACCAGAGGCGATTGCTCTAAGACTGCAAGGGAAGCTCAGCTTCCCCTAAAATGTCAAAAAAATAAGTGATGAATAATATACTGTTGTGTGTACATGTCATTGACTAAATATGCGCTACAACGCGCTCAACTTTTGTTCAGAATCAGCTTCTTATCACTGGTAACGACGCGGCTTTCCTCTCACTCATTCCCGCAGCTTCACAGTGCTTTAAACAGGGTGGACGCTCAGCGTCCACAAAGTTCAATGGCAAAGCAAAGCGTGCAGCGAAACGAGACGAGTCATTGGATAAATGCCGGGCTTTGTCCCACCCATCGGACGCTCAGCGTCTCTGGGGGTCTATGGGGCAGTGGGCTGGTCTCAGTTTGCCCGGATGCTCAACTTCTGCATGATGATTGGATGATCTGTCTGAGGCTGAATCCCTTTTTGATTGACAGCGAAATGAGTGAATCAGTGATCTTTTTGTGTAAACATCTGTGGGAGCATTTTTTAATTTTCATTCTGTTCTGAGTTGAACCGGAGACTTTTCTAATCATCTTAGCGGCATTTTCTTTATTAAAAACGACTAGCGACAAGTCAAACTTCTATTTCTGGTGTTTTTTTGTAGCTGCTTGTGTTTGGAGACTGACTTCTATCACTCCTTCTGACTTCTATCGCAGTTTCTGTCCAGCGGTAGCACTCACAGGCGGACACACTTCACACTAGCCTCGCGCCAGTCCCAGCTAGTGAGCTAGCAGGTGTAAAGAGCTTCTCCTGTTTAAAGCGGCTCAAGTCTTACACCCGCAACACCATGAGCCAAGGCCGTTTAAGCAGCCTAGCTCTGCTGGCCATTGAGAGGACACTAGTCAAGTCCCTGTAAAAGATGCCTTGTTGGTACGACAGGATCACAGATCATTTTCTTGAAAATGAATGGAGGGTAGAATTTACGTATACTGGTAAATAAACCGACACATTTTATGATGTAGGCCAGAATTGAGCTTCCCCTCCTTGAAAGACCAGCATCCGCCACTGCTGCAAACACAAAAACTGTGCAATAACATACTAATTGTGTGAACTTTTTAAACAACACACTCATCTGTATGGTGGTGTACAAGCACTAATGTTTTTCACCATTTGGTTCAGTTTAGTCTTGGTGGTATGCTATTAAACTGAGCTTGATTGCTGTTCTCACAGTTCTCCTCCATCTTTTTTCGGGTAAATAGTAATTCTGCTCTGCTTTATGTCTTTGAGTGTACACAAAGTCGTCATAAGCAACCACTTTCCACATTTTGCCTTTAATAGCATTTTAAACCAGGGATTGAGGTCACCTGATTCTCATCAAGCACAGTCAAACAAACCTACCACAGGCATATTTTTGTCCACTGATACTCAAACAAAATACAGATATACCCAGCATGGTCCAGCTCTGTGTGTTAATGTTTCTGCACTGACATTTGCAGAAGAAAGGAGCAAATTTGATCTTTAAGTGAAGTGCCTTAAACAGTGAAATAGATGTAAAAGTCTGGTGGAGTCAATACAACTTCAAATGCATTAATTACAGCACAATTTGTTACTATTATGCTCACTAACTTAAATGGGCCAAAGACAGAACCTTGAGGAACACCAAAGGCTGACAAGAGGCAGGAACAGTCCGGTGTGATGACTGATGTGGAATAGGACCCACTGAGATGAAGAAAGTACTGGTTCTCATACATGTTATGGGAGAATTAGTCAGCACTCCTGAAGTTTCTTAGTTGTCATGTAGACCTCCCTATAATCCAAGACTAAATTTGGTCAAGAGGAGAGGAGTGACTTACACTTTTATTAATAACTGTTTAAGTTACATTCCTTTTCTTACCAAATGACTTATAATAATTTAGATCTGGGGGTGTCTCTCCAGCATAGTTTGGTGATTTCTCAAGTAAACCTGGTCATTACATGCTGAGTTGAATCAGATGGACCTCCTGGACTGAAGTTTGACATCTATGCTTTAGAGGGATATGTAATCTTTAAAATACATCCTCTCTTTAGCTGTTTCTCAATGTATCTCGGGGGTGTTTATACTGTTCAGGCTCTGCTTAAGAATGTTATCTTGATGGATTTGATGTGTTATGACCATGAGAGCAGATATATGACACAATTGGAGCTAAACATAAGGATGTTAAGTAGACACTGAAGTAGTCATACTGATCTGCATAAAGGTATAATTGCTTTGACAGAGTTTGTGTTAAGTATCGGATGGTATACCCAAGTGTCTTACAAAAAATTTGCAGGCTTTGGCAGATATAAAACCATCGAAGGTGACTAAAAAACACCACGTTATATAAACCAGCTTGACTAGGCCAACTTCCCCTTTAATATGTCAACATAATATCAGCTCACATCCTCAAATGAACTATAACATAGTCTACATTTATCTGCTCCAAAGCCTTAACAGATAAATAATGAGGAAAAGCCTTTGTAGAAAACAAACTCATCAGTTCTGTCTGGCTCCTCACTTTAAACCTCAGTGACCAGACCAACACATTTAAACCTGCTTTTTAAGCTCCATTAATTAACCCAACGGTTCCACACTCTACTGAGCCTTTAACATCCTTAAAGCAATGCAGTGATTCAGCATCCCAGCTCACTCTGAAACATCAGCCTTCCTCACGTTTGTCCATGCAGGGGCTGTGGAAGACTCAATCTGCAGTCCAAACATAATAATGTTGCACCACCAGCTCCTGAGACACGTTGACTTCAATACAGCACCGGCATGACTTTAATCCTGAATAAACAGAACCTGAAACACACTCTGCAGCACTATCAGCTAGTAAATACATCATGATCATACACAAACCTGTTTCAGTGCACACACACATCATCTGCTTTGGCTTCTAATCACAGTGTGATCACATTGGCTACAGAAAATTGTTCAGGTGTGCAGTAGTGGGGACGACATCTGCTGTGGGGACACGGTGGTCATCCAGGGCTCTCCTGGACCCCAAATGCACAAGGCAATAGGCCTCACCGAACCTCAGATAATGATGTTGATTCAATTTGCTTGTAAATGTTAAAACAGTACAGAGCAATTTGTTCTTTGGTTTTCACTGGTTTACTGCTCTGATTATCAAACTATTTGAATTTACATTACATTACATTACATTTAGTGGACGCTTTTATCCAAAGGGACTTACAATAGTATAAAAGTACAAATTTGAAAAATACTAAAGTTAAATAATTAACATTCCGATATTGAATGTTGAGTGCATATAAGTACTCATGGGGAGTATTTGGTCTAGTGGTGGTAGGCAGCTTGTTCCACCATCTGGGAAATACTGAGGAGAACAGTCTGGATTGCTTTGTGTGAATGTTAGGCAAAGCAAAGCGACGTTCAGTGGAGGAGAGCAGCGACCGGGCAGGAACATAAGCTTTTAAGAGCGAGTGTAGATAAGGGGGAGCCTGCTCTGTCATCACCTTATAGGCGATCGTGCAGGCTTTGTGTT
>BRDA01000308.1:6777-20419 GCA_036984385.1 Crenuchus spilurus | reverse complement strand
TTGTCTTGCTAATTGCCAATAATTTCCACCTGTTGTCTGTTCCATTTGCACAACAGCAGGTGAAATTGATTGTCAGTCAGTGTTGCTTCCTAAGTGGACAGGCTGGTTTCACAGAAGTGTGGTTGACTTGGAGTTACATTGTGTTGTTTAAGCAGTTTTTTGAGCAGTGTATTAACATTTCACAGCAATCAGACCAATAGAAATGCTCCAGAACCATGAAATGAAATGAAATCTCTTTACATTGAAAGTAAATACAGTTTTTTACCCTCTACTGTAAAGTTACCCTTTTGGAAAATCTACTTTTATTATTAGTAATGAGAAAACTTTATTTATTAATAAGCTTTAGATTTAATCCATTAGTATTTATTAGCTCTGAAAATGATTTTAGAACTTCACCATCACAATAATTGGTAGATTACCTGATTAGAAATAAAACTGACTGTAATACTCAGGCTTAGGTGTTTAATCATTAGAAACAAGGCGAGAGAGAGAGAGACACAGAGAGAGTGAGAGAGAGAGAAACATGGAGAAATGAGACAGCAAGAGAGAGAGAGAATGATGTGCAGGACATTTTTCAGAGCCTCTTTGATTGCTCTGGTTAATGATATATACATAAAAGCTGGCTGTTTAATTCATTGAAGCACTAAAGCTTCCTTAAAACGTGCCAAATACTTCTGGGACAAAACGCTTAATGTGTTCCTGGCCGCATAAGACGTATGACAGGCCGGATGGTTTATGGGACCACTCAACCTCAGGGAGCTAATTGGAAATAGAAGAAGTTTACCAAAAGTAAAAGCAGGAGCTCGTCTGCATATTTAGATTTATAACTTTTGACAGTCATCGATGGCCCACATGAAACACGGAGGCTAAGCTATGTATAGATGGGGCCGGTCAGTGAAACTCCCTGAGTGTGTTTCTAATCACTCTGATGTCTCTCCATGTTATTCCATCAAGAAATATTGATGAAGTCATTTCTGTGATGTCTTACGGCAGATATAGAGTCAAGTGATGCAACAACCAAAAAAAACATGTCTGCAGTGTGTTACTGTGTTCATTCATTCAGTGAGAAATCCTGAGAGAATAAAACACTACAGATTAAACCAGCCTGGATTATTAAACTCAGCCACTCATGAATATGACCAAGTCTTTAAAATTAAGACAATTAAATATGTCCAAAAATGACAATATGATGAATGTATTTTATATTATTCTTTACATGTAAAGTCACATATTTCAAGTCTGGTTTTGTTTTATTGTTGATACTTTTTGAATAGTAACTTACTACTAATAGTAACTTACTATTATTACAAAAATGTAATAATAAAAAAAATAAAATAATAATAATAATAATTAATAATTATTAATAATAATAAAAATTGGAACAATTACAATAGGTTTCCGTGCTCGGTACCCTAATAATAATAATAATAATAATAATAATAATAATAATTTGAGATTATAAGCTAAAAATAAACTTGACATATATATTTTTTATAATGAATGTAAAATATATGAGTCTATTGAATTAAATGATGAGCACTGATATTTTCACAATACTCCACTTTACAGTCTATAAGAGCATCTCTGTAAATATTCTCCTAAATGAGTCTGTTTCTGTCTTTAGCTTCATGATGAACAGTTTCAGTCTTTAAAAGCAGTTTTGATCACATTTTATTGTAATGGATGAGGATGAAGATCCAATTCAAACACTAAAGTTAAAAGCATCTTTTATTCTAACCCTACATAATAAAGCATGCTGGAGTTTTTCAGCTATACTGTCTAAACTCTCACTAATGAGGAAAATCTCCCTCTGAAAGTGATGAAAATGAACCATGCTGACATAACAAAGCATTCATCTTATATTCTCTGTTCTCTTTTTTACACTTTCTGGCCCTCGGATGCTGCAGTGGCCAACATTCTGTGGCGGGAAGAAGGTACAGTGATTATTTACTTATAAATGAGTGTAACTGACAGTTTCTCATTGTTCTTTAAGCTGTAATTTGTTTAAAGGTGTTAATCAATAATACAGCATCTACAATGCTGCAATTAACTCCTTATTTCTATAATAACTCTATTTTAAATATCTAATATTTATTGATTTTATCATTATAAGACTTTAATATACAGTTATAGATTTTCTTATGATTTGTTTTTATGAGCTTAAAGCTCATAAAAACTTAAAGTAAAATGACCCCAGTGATGATTTTGCTAGTTTACAGAAAATTCATACAAAATACACCCAATGACAACATTGAATTTGCTCAATTAAAATTTATGTAAAGGGATGTAAATGGTTACAACATTGATTATTGATCAGCACAAATAAAATGAGTGGACATAGACGCAGCTAAAATAGAATAGAAGTGTGGAATATAATAGAGGATACGAATATAATAGGTTATACTACAGTACTGTAGAACAGACCAGAACAGAAAACAATAGCAAATACATCCCCAAATCACAAAAAAATGGGACAGTATGGAAAATTGAAACAAACAGTTTTCTTACATTTACTTTGACGTTTGTCATTGCAGACAGTATGAACCCAAAATATTTAATGTTTTGTCCGGTAAACTTAATTTTGTGTGTTAATATACATCCATTCCTGCATTTCAGTTCTGCAACATTCAAAAACAAAAAGAAAAAGAAATGAAAAGAAAGAGATGTAGGGAAATATAGTGCTAGTAAAACTAAAAAAAACTAAACAATGATGTGATTTCAGATACAGATCTCATAAAATGAGCAGATGATCTCCAGTTTGTCAACAAGTGTGAGGAAAAGTTCTTAAAATCAATGTTCCTCAAAGAAAGACTGAAAGAGATTTCTCCTCTACAGTGCATTAAACAATTGAACCATTAAACAATTCAAGGAATCTGGAGGAATTTCAGTGAATAAAGGGCAAGAGCACAAGCCTAAGCTGAACACTTGTCCACTCCCTTAAACATTGTTGTGAGAAAAAATGGCAAAATTACAAAGTGGTAAATGCTTTACTGTACCAACTTTTTTGGAATGTGTTGCAGGTCTGAAATGCAGTAATGGATGTATATTAACAATGGAGATGAAGTGAAAACATGAAATATCTTGTGTTCATACTGTCTGTAATCAAATCAAAGTGAAAGTAAATGTAAGAAACACTGTGTTTTTCTTTTTTATTTCATTCTCTCCTAACTGTGGTTCTGATTTGGGGGTGTAGAACAGAACTGTTTTATTGTCATTACTGTAGACAGAAATGTGCTGTGTCTGATCCAGCGCTTCGTTCCTCCGTCCGTCTGAAAGAAAGACAGGATTGTGATGAAGGTGATTTCTGTCTGTCAGCGTCTGCATCACCAACACCGTTCACAGTCTGTCTGAGAACGTACCTTTTACACCTCGTCTTTGCTGACAGCGTGACGACTCGGCTGTCAGCGTAAGCATTACTCTGCTAGCCTGCACCTGCTAATTAGCAGCTGTTGTTTGCCGTCAGGTGACAAACCTGCAACTTCACTTTCTGAGGCCAATTTCAGATCCATTATCAGGAGAGATTTTAATGGTCTGAGTGTCTGTGTAACAACTGCAGGTTTATACTGTCTCTTCTCTGAAGCCTGTGTTTGGAGATCTGCTCATGTACGCAGTGTTAGTTAAAGATGGCTGATACCTCAACATTAATTAGGATTATAATCCTGACTGTTTGTTTTCCTCACAGGCCTCAGTGTGGGAAACATGTTCTACGTTTTCTCAGATGAAGGGATCACGATACTCCAGCCAGGTGACTGTGAGATCCGTCGACATATCAAAAGGACAGAGAGGATCGTAGCCAGCTATGTAAGTCTTTAAAGAGAGTCAGAATAAGCATGCTCCAGAGTTGAGTATTATTTCTTTAACTGATTTAAATGCATGTTTTATAATGAATGTGAACTAATGAATAATTGTGGTGTGTTCTTTCTAATTTATTAGTGAAGACTGTCCTGAGCTAAACACCTAAACAATAATTCCAAAATGTACAAAGTATTAGAAGCTATTAAAATGGTTACTTCTATTATCAAACTGTGGCATCACTGGGGGTAGCTTAAGCTCTGTACACCTGCACACTCAAACCAATGGACTTTTATTATGTTATTATTATTTGATTTATGGTTTCTTTTTGCATGTTGTTTTAATCTAAGAAAAATAATCAATATTGACTTCTGAACTGAAAATGATATCAAAACTCAACATATATATATAAAGAATTCATTTGTAAAACAGATATATAAACATTAATCATTTATCAGTTTCTGACAATTTAAAAAAAATTATTTCTTTTCATTTTGTGCAAATTTAATGATGACTTGACCAAAAAAATGGCCCAAAATTACTTAGAAAGACATCTGCTTCCATTATCTTCCATTAAAATCAAAGTAAGAATTTTCTTTTCCTGTAAAGTTCACATTACTGAAGTTATTGGTTGTTGCAAACAGACTCTTCTTATGTACTCTACTGTATTCCAAGCCCTCCATTTCATCTTCTCAAAGTAACATCTTTTGTTTTTGGATGTTGGACAGTATATATATTTTGTCATTCTCTTTCAAGCTATGTGTTTAGAAGGAGAACCATGTTGAAAGGTCTTTTTCTAATCCGACACCCTATAAATCTATAAAATCTCAACTTTCTGCTTCCATTTACATTTTCACTCTCACCTCCACCCATTTTCTTCCATACTTCAGTCTAATTTATCAGTACAGCTTCTTCCTTATAGGACATCAAATTCAACACTCAAAAACATGGCATAGAACACTTAGATAATAAATCTAAGGTTGGAGAGATTTGGCATTTTGATGTGGCTTCACAGCAGCATGTGGCTGACAGTGCTCCACAAACTAGTTGTGGACAGGGAGGCTTTTAAGCCCAGGCTGGTGAGTGTCTCATGAAGCTCAGGTGTATGGATGTACTATGGCAATGTCTTAATATCCAGGAGAGTGAGACCTCTGGCGGGGTATTTCAGCTTCTCTCATCCTGTCATCCTGGGTTTGAGACATGCTGAAGGAGGGAAAAGTGCTTGTGGGCAGTTGTTTGTCCTGTGAGGTGTTGGGGGTGGGGTTCCATGTCCTGGTGGTGCTGTGTGCCACTAACAACAATGAACACTCATAGAACCCTTTGCATGGTGAAAGTGTTTTTAAGATTGATGAAGAATATATTGTCGATGGTACTTTATACAAATTAATACAGATCAAAGCTCATAAATCAAGTTCAAGTTAATTTTATTTGTCATTTTGATTATATGCAGTAGAGTACATAATGAAACGAGACAAAGTTCCTCCAGAACCAGGTGAAACACAGAACACAAGTCATTTGTTGCATACAATAAACATAGTAATACAGGACCTATACTTTAGTACAAGCCTGCTGATTACAGTGAGACACCATTACGGGTCAGGGCAAGAGTAACATGTTCAGTATACACCCACAATGTGGGTCCTCCACAATGCTGAGGACTTTCTGGATGCAGCACTTTTTTGTAAATGTCCATGAGAGATGGGAGAGAGACCCCAATGATCTCATCTGTCCTCACTATATGCCGGAGAGACTTGTGGTCAGAAGCTGAGCAATTTCCAAACCAGACAGCATTCTAACATATGTGTACTTCTTGGAGTGAGTGCAAGGTGAATGGTGGCGGCTATGGCATCGTCCATAGAGCATTTGGGATGATATGTGAACTACAGCCTATGTGGCTCATGACGAGCCTTTTGAAGGACTTCATGATGATGGGCGTGAGTGCAATGGGATGGTAGTCATTGAGGCAGAATACTAACTGCTTCTTTGGCAGCAACACAATGGTGGTTGTCTTGAAGCATGTTGGAATTATGGAGCTGCTTGTGTAGATGTTGAAGATGTCTGTGAATGCCAGCTGGTCTGTACATCCTCTTAGCACTCTGCCAGCAATATTGTCGGGTCCTGCATCTTTTTGTGGCTTGTCTCTGCGTAGAGCTTTCCTCACATCAGGTGTGAATAGACAAAGCACCTGGTTGTAGGGAGGAGGTATGGTTTGAGTCATCACATTGTTCTGTATCCCAAACTGAGCATAGACATTGTTCAGTGCATCTGGGAGGGAGTCATCACTGTCACAGGCAGGTGGAGAAGGCCTATAGTTGGTGATGGCCTGGATGCGCTGCTGTATGTCTCAGCTGTTCTGGAAGTGGCTGTTGATGCTCTGACTATGCACGCACTTCACTTCTCTGATGTGACAGTTTGCCTCTCACCGCACAGAGGGCAGTCTTGTCACCTGATTTGAAGGTGGAGTCTAGGGCTCTCAGCAGTTCATGCACCTCTGCAGTCATCTAAGGCTTCTCCAAGCTCCACCTTATACGTGCATTGAGTGTTTGTGTAAACAGCAGCCAATGTGTTCACCCCCCTCCTTGCAAAGTCCACATGCTGATAGAATTTGGGGAGAACAGTATTGAGATTTGCATGATTGAATTCTCCAGCAACAATGAAAAGTCCATCTTGATGGGATGGGAGGTCTATAGATTGCTGATAGCTCCATGCAATTTCCACAATGCATCTCTCACATTGGTGCATGGTGGGAGGTGCACTGCTATTAGGAGCACAGCACTAAGTTTGTGTGGTAAATAATATGGCCAGCACCTGATGACGACAAACTCTACCAGCAGAGAGCAGAACTTTCTGACAAGCACAGCATCCTTACACCATTCTGAATTAATGTAAACACACATTCTCTCACCTCATGATTTTCCAGACACAGTGAGGTTCCTGCCAATGCAGTAGCAGGATAGCCCATCTAGTTGAATGTCTGTCTAGTGTGTTGACTCCAAACCATGTTTCAGTAAAAACTAAAACACAACTGTCTCTGTACTCACATTTGGTGGCTCCCTGGAGTCTGATGTAGTCCAGTTTGTTGTCCAAAGAGCAGGTGTTAGCAACAATTGACTGAAGTGCCGGCCGGCTTGGGTTAGCCTTTAGCCTAGCACAGGCCTTGAATCTTCACTGTAGGAGCCTCCTTTACATCTTTGACTGTAGCTCTACCCTCGAGAGTGAATTGTCCCCTTATGCGTTGGCTCTCTCCAGCAAGTCCAACCTTGGCACTGCCCACTCATGATCATGCTTAGCTGTAGCTAGTCTAAAACTGATTACACTGCTGTGTTTGTGCATAACTTTATTAAGTACTGATCCAATTTGGGGCGGCATGGTGGCTTAGTCGTTAGCACGTTCACCTCTCAGCGCTGGGGTCTTGGGTTCGAATCCCCGTCTGAGTGGAGTTTCCGTGTTCTCCCCGTGTCTGCCTGGGTTTCCTCCGGGGTCTCTGGTTTCCTCCCACAATCCAAAAACATGGAGGTCAGGTAAATTGGGTACTCTAAAATTGTCTGTAGGTGTGTGATTGTGTGTGTGTCACCCAGCAATGGACTGGCGCCCTGTCCTGGGCCTAGTTGAATAGTGTAATCCCTTCCCTGCACCCAGTGAGGGGACTAACTGTGACCCTGATAAGGATTAAGCGGGTGTCATAATGGATGGATGGATGATCTAATTTGTGTGAGTGTACTGAGCACTTGTCATTCCTGCTCGTAATTTTTCACTATTAGATCTGATAGTTTTACTGTTCTTGTCTTTCTATCTGTATATCTACTCTTCTGTTTTGTCAATGATTTCTTTGTTCTCCTCAATGCTCCATCCACACTTGATTTAACATGTATTGATTAACTAAATCAGGCATTGATAACTGGTAACTACATGTAGTACTAGCCTGCTCATGAAAAGAGGTTTGGAAAGGGTTAAACCACCACATCCACTTTTTCACATGATGATTTTATCTTGTTTATGTATTTATTTTTAGGAGGAAATGTGTCCCAAAAGTGAGGGTATTACCTCTCAACACTGTGTATGGTCTTCAGCGGTCAGTGTGAGGGACAGGTATGTCTATGTCTCCCAGCCTCTGCAGAAACGACTGCTAGTCATCGACACTCAGGCACAGAAAGTGGTACAGGTGGGTACTAATAATCCCCAAATATGAGCACAACTCTTTCAGAATAGACACTATAGACACATGACAATGGACCTTCTTTGGTTTAATTCTAAATGGTGTGTAAAATCAGAGTGGGGGTTACTACTCAAAGAAAGTAATCAGGTAGGTAAGTCTCTCTATGTGTGTGTGTGTATACATACATATATACATATATATAGTGTACAGTACTGTATATAGTATCTTAAATGTTCTACACTGTCTTTTGCAGATTAGTATCTTTAAGAGACTTTTATAATCAGTAAATTAAACATTAATCTGATAATGTTATTTTCACAAACTTAAAAGGGCCGGAGGCAGAACCCTGAGGACCACCACCCCAGTGGCAGGAAAGGCTGACCCACTGACCCTCCACTATCTTTTATTTCTGACAGTGGTGCTTTATTGTTACCTAGCTGCATATTTTTATTCAAGGCAAAGAGTCCAGAGACTGCAGCAGAGAGTGATGCTATGAGAAGGTTTGAGAAATTGCAGTGCTGAGAGAAATGGTTTGAGATGGATGGAGGTGGAGAGAGGGTGAGAGAGAAAGAGTGCAGCTCTGCAGTACAACAGACAGAGAAAGAGAGAGAAGGTGAGAGATTTAAGAGTAGGACAGCAACTGAGATACTGTGTGATATACACACACACACACACACACAACTGTTAGTATGTGAGTTTGTGTGAAATGGATAGTGTGTGTGTGTGTGTGTGTGTGTGTGTGTGTGTGTATGAGAGAGAGAGAGAGAGAGAGAGAGAGAGAGAGAGAAGGTGAGAGATTTAAGAGTAGGACAGCAACTGAGATACTGTGTGATACACACACACAACTGTTAGTATGTGAGTTTGTGTGAAATGGATAGTGTGTGTTTGTGTGTGTGTGTGTGTGTGTGTGTGTGAGAGAGAGAGAGAGAGAGAGAGAGAGAGAATGTGTGTGTGTGTGTGTGTGTGTGTGTGCGCGCATGCACATCAGTGTGTGTGTGTGTGTGTGTGTGTGTGTGTGTGTGTGTTTGTGTGTGTGTTAAGGTTGCAGGTTAATGCATACCTGGGTGTGATCAGCCTCCCTGACTGCAACATTCAGAAAAACTATTTTAGGCTGGATACTCCCACCAGCTACCTAATAACACAGCAATCATGTCTGCACAATCATCTGACAAATGATTTTACTCTCACTGCAGAGTCGTCTCCTCCATATTTGAGGATAACAGGAAGCTACTGGTCATTATGCTCATTTTACAAGCTTTTAAATCATAAATAAATCAATCACAGTGTTTGACATTACTAACATACTCATGTAAGTGGAGTCAGTGGTGCAGGGATGTGTTAAGAGAAATTGTCCAATAATAACTGAAAAAAAGATATATTTCCATGAACTTACCTAAAGCACGTTTACTGAAGACCATGTAGTAGATGCTGTTTCATCTGTGACAGTTTAATACAATCAGACATCAACGAGAATATGGTGAAAAAGTTTTGTTTTGTTCATGATTAAATAAAAAACTGTCTTCTAGCTTATATTCATTACACATAACGTAACGTAATTCAAGTCTTTGTTTTTATAGATGCACGTCAGACAGTCTTGCTGATATGAACACTAGCCAAAAGATTGTTCCCTTTTGCTTAATTTCCCTCCATTTCCTCACTATGAGTGACACGTAGCCTCGAGAAAAAAGGGGCGCAGCCGTCTCATTAACCACCCCACTGTTCCGCATCAGTGAGAGGTGGACAGCAGGCTGGCCCTGATTGCAGGAGTGGTTAATCCACTTGTTGTGGCCACAGTTCTGGAGCCACAGCACAGTTCC
This sequence comes from Crenuchus spilurus, assembly GCA_036984385.1. NCBI lineage: Eukaryota > Metazoa > Chordata > Actinopteri > Characiformes > Crenuchidae > Crenuchus > Crenuchus spilurus. Next base: position 10,654 of record BRDA01000308.1, on the reverse strand, counting down.
TGCGTGTGGTTTTCTCATTAGAGTTGGCTAAAGCACTCAGGAAAGGTCAACGGGGGGTTGTGAGTGCTTTTCAACAGTTTGGCACTTTAAAATTGTTTGTACTACCAGTTTAACAGAGAGGGCTTACAGCAATAACCTGAAAAATAATAAAAACAGATATATACACTATTATTATTATTATTACATTATAAAAAATATTACTATATACAAAACTATTTTCATACATTAAATGCTTTCCTGGCATTTTGAACAAATCAAACTGGTCAAAAATTAAGTGATTTTACTCCATAAACATGCATTAAGATGCTGTATGTGGATGTTTGAAGTGAAACAAACCACTGTGACAGATATGCAGGGGGGTACAGTCATTCAAAACTTAATAACACATTGTTTGGCATCTAAGTTCTAAGTTCTGTTCATATGTACCGATACATTATTAATTTCACATACTGAGCAGGACTACTGTCTCTTTTTCCAAAGAAAGGAGGGATCAGGACCCTACTGCCCCACTCAGGATTTACACATCTATCTACTGTATAATGGTATACACTCACTGGCCACTGCATTAGATACACATAGCTTGGCTCTACACTCATTGTCTATTTGAGCTCCACTGAGCATACAGGTGCACTTTGTTCTACAAATACAGACTGTAGTCCATCTGTTTCTCTGTGTACATTATTCACCTTGTTCTTCAATGGTCAGGACCCCCACACAGCAAGTTGATCATTCTCATTGACACTGATGTGGTGTGTTAGTGTGTCACTACTGGGGTGAAAATAGTGACCAACCAGTCAACAGCATCACCAATGAAGGTCTAGAGCAGCGATTCTCCACTGGTGGGTTGCGACCCAAAAGTGGGTCACAGACATGTTCTGGGTGGGTCACGGACACTTACATTTTAAAACAATTAAAAACGAAAAATAATTAAAGCTTATCTGATTTTGTACTTGTCTTTTATCTTGAAAAAAGACAGAGAGGCAGGGATCAGACACATGCAGCATCTCGTTGCCTGGTAACCACCATTTGTTTGCCCATTACCCTTCTCTTTAAATGATGTTCAGAGGCAAGATGGCAAAACACAAATATAACCCGGAGCATTTGAAATGTAGATTTTTGTTTAGACTACCCACAAGCTCATCGATTGGCTCTGCCGTTTCTTGCTAACGCATGATTGGCCGTCCCCGCTGTCTCTATCAAACAGTTAATGTGTTTTGCAAGTTAGCCAGCAGTTTGTGTTCACCTGCTGCTGTAAGCTGTTAAGATGTTGGACGTTTGTTCTGTCACGTGTCACATGAGCTAGACGTATTTTAATATCAGAGGTTTCATATTAAAACCATTAACATTAACATTTGAGTCTGTGTGTGTCTGTGTGTGCTGCTACAAGTCTGTGATACGCCATCCATTTACATGCCTCTAAGTTTAACTATTGTCAAAATAATTCAGAATTTCTGCTGATTTTTACTGAAAAATGAGGTATAATTTTATGTAAATGAGGTCTGTTGACCATACAGTGCAAACATAAGTGTAAAATTGGTGGTAGTGAGTGAAGTTGAAAACAGAATTGGGTGATAATTTTATGCTACATGCTTTTAACACTTTATAATTATTTAATAATAATATATAATTAATATTAGTATTATTAATATTAAATATATTTTATTAATGATAAATATAAATTTTATTTTTATTATTATCACTTAATAGTCATTAGTATATTATTAATATTAATGTGTAAATATAAATCATAATTTGTAAGCAATGTATTGTGTTAATAATAATAGTTATTAGTTCATTTAATAATAGTAATTTAATTCATAATATTAATTTATTTTATGTTCCAGCGCCCCGCCCTGCCGGTCATGTCCTCCCTGAGATCTCAAGGCTAGTTTTAAAAAAAATCTGTTTGGTTTGTATTCTAATAAAGTGGGTTGTGACTAACCATGAGAAAATTCCAATTTAAGTCCCAATTTAAGACCAGTTGAGAACCCCTCTCTTTGACTTTACATCTATATCATCATCAGTGTCATTTGTGGGGTCCTGATCATGAAGAACAGGGTGAATAAAGTCTACAGAGATACATGAACTTCAGTCTGTAATTGTAGGACTACAAAGTGCGCCTGTGTGCTCAGTGTGGCTGAGTGTAGACACAGGGTGTGTGTACCTAATGTACTGGACAGTGCATGATTACAATGTTTCTGAAATGTGAGAGCATACTGACAAAGACAAAGAATGAGTAACAAAAAAAACATTTAATACTCTTCGCTTGAAAAGCCAAACCTGTAAAGGTGCTGCGCGGTTACTGGGTCAGAACCTGAACGAGGTAGCAGAGTCTGTTAGTTAGGAAATCACAGCATCCCATTCCACTGTCTCTATTTTCTTTGTTCTATTCCAGGCTGTAGAGACAGACCCGTTGCCAGTGAAGCTCTTTTATGAGAAGTCTCATGACCAGGTGTGGGTGCTGAGCTGGGGAGATGAACAGAAGACCCACCCTTCCTTACAGGTGAGGACATCTGCCATCCAGCTTCATTAGTTTATTGTTAATGCAAACATCTAAGCAGATATTTGCCTTAGTCTGTATCTTTATATTTCCAGTATATCATCAGTATTGTATCAAAATCCTTACACGTCATGATAGATATACCAAGAGAAATGTAACTTTTGGTCACCAGTTCCACGTCAACCCATTTGGACATGTAATGACAGTAGGTGTGAATACTGTATGTGTTTTCTGGTGTGTTTAGCTGTCTTTTGTCTTGCTTTTGGGACGTTGCCTTCATCCTGTTTATGGCTTGCCTGGATTGTGAGAAATCCAGGATAGGCAGGGGAGCACTGCAGGACTCAGCACCTATTATTCACTGTCTTTCACCAAGAAAGAATCCCATTAAAACACTGTGATGCCCACTGTCTCTGCACCTTCATAACAAGGGAATCTATTTTAGTCTTCCTCAGGTTTCCCCATCCTCACTTTGGTTCTGCTTTCAAGTGAGATCTTTGTGGTGCTACGCACAAAGAACAAACGTCCAGTTTTCATTCATATATTTACTGAAAACAGCCTTTGTCCCTTTTTTGCATGCTCAGGCTGCCTACAGTGCTCGATAATGAATGAAAATGAATAATTACCAAAAAAAAGGCACAAATCCCTCTAAAATGCTAAAGAGCGGATTTTGTCGGGTCGCTGCGTAATGGGCTCTGGGGCATATGGATCCTCACCACAAATAAATGGCTTGATAATATCATGATCGTTGGGAACACGGGTAATTGACCTGGGCATCGGCAATTTGCAGAGGCTAGAGGCAATCCCCTCGCTCAAGTGATGCAATATCAGACCAAGCACTTTTTATAAATGACTCAATATCCTTAGTCAAACATCTGAATTTGATTGTCAATTCATTAGATTAAACAAACGAGCAAACCACCAGCGTTAAGGGAGATAGAACAGCGTTTTATTAGCCTGGCCCTAGTCCCACAGCCATCATGGTGAGAGTGGTTTTAACATGAGAAACAGAACTGCCTAGTTTGCATTCATAATCAACCGCACCAGTTACCTTATAAACACTCAATTACAGACATCTGCTGTACAACACTGAAAGATGTTTTATATAAACAGGATTCTCACAACATTATGGTCAAAACCATCATCATCACATTAAAATGCAAATTGTTCATATTTACATATTTTCAAATGTAGTCCATCAGCTCTATCAGCTGTAACATCATCAAAGAGCTCTAACATTGTTCTACAGCAGCTACACTGACAAGACTGTCTGTAGAATGGTGATACTGACACTAGGGGGAGCTCTAACATTGTTATACAGCAGCTACACTGATAAGACTGTAGAGTGATGATACTGACACTAGGGGGAGCTCTAACATT
>BRDA01000306.1:73751-89544 GCA_036984385.1 Crenuchus spilurus | reverse complement strand
AATAGTGTAATGCCCTGCCCTGCACCCAGTGAGGGGGTAGGGGACTAACCGCGACCCTGATAAGGATTAAGCGGGTGGGATAATGAATGAATGAACAAATATCCAATAAGAACAATTCACACAAACATGGAATTTAGAAAAACTGATCTCGTTTGTCAAAAAATCTTTTGTCATTTCAGTTTATGATAAAAGTTATGTGCCTGTTGCTCTTTATATTCTGTATACATTTGAAGATGCCTGGACTAAAAGAAGTCACACAGAATGACTTAGAAACATCTGGTTCCACTGGCTTCTATTAAAAACACGTAAGTGTTTTTTAATTTAATTTAATTTATTTATTTAACAGGACAGTGCACATTAATAACAGTATCTCTGTAACATGCCAGAATTAGCCAAAGGCTAGTTTTCATCTGTAGTCCTGGTGACCAGTTGTACAATAAGAACAACCTATTAAGACAGTGTTAGTTCATTACGGGAAAAGCAGAAGTGACGGGAAAACAATAAAATGCAAAAGGGAGAGAAAGAAAAGGGGGAGAGAAAAAAAAAAAAAATAAAATAAAATAAAATAAAAGAATTAAAAAAATAAATTAATAAAAAAAAAAGAAAAACTTGAACAGGTTAAGACATTTAATTAGTACATGATAAAATATCAATCATAGTCAAATCTTAAAACATTCATAGTTTTAAGAGGTCAAGGAAGAGTCACACGTTCATGAATGGATCATAAAGTGTCAGCAGCAGGATTTAGTGTTGACAGGTCTGGTTACTAATCAGCCAGTGTTTTAGGTGAGAGCGAAATCATTTATGTGTTGATGTGAATTTTTGTTGGAATGGTATTCCATTCATGAGAAGCTTTAACTGAAAAGGCTGAATGACTAAAAGCACTTTTTCTGAGTGGGATAATACAATCTCCTCTGGACACACCTCGAGTGGTTCTGTGTGTGGATGTTCTAAGACGGGTGGGGCCATCCCGTGTAGGATTTTGTATGTCTGACAGTTGTTCGTGTACTTAATAAAATTGTCCCAACTTAGAAGACTGTATTTTGCTAAAATAGAGCAGTGATGAAAGTGTCTTGGTTTCTTGTCAAGAACCTTAAGTGTCTGCTTATATAACGACTGCAGATTTCAGAACAATGGAGTTAGTCTGAGACCAGCTTGTTAGACAATATGTGAAATGAGAAAAAATCACTGAGTGCATGAATGTTTTGGCAGCTTGAATTGACATAAATCGAAAATGAGCTAAATGACTTTTTTGCAAGTTTGTTTTACATGTGATTTAAAATTAAGTTTAGAGTCCAGATGAATGCCCAAGTATTTGTGTTCTTGAACAATTTGTAACTTTTCTCCTGACACTATAATATCTGTGTCTTCCGTTTCTTTATGTGATTTAATAAAAAACATACCTTTTCTTTCTCTTGTAAAATTCAGATTTTGTAGGATACTAGGTTTTGTAAACAAATGTAGACAAACAGACAGACTCCACTTTATCATCAATGCCTGTGTCTATAAGAACAAGGCAACCAAATGCAGTGATATCTACCAGAAGTGCAAACAGCAGCACTGTGCAAAAAAGAAGTACTGTGGTTATCTGTACATATACACAGTAAATATGCCAGTGTTAAATCAACACTATTAGAGTTAAATTAACACTGAGAGTGTTACATTTTGACACCCTCAGTGTTACTTTAACTCTAATAGTGTTGATTTAACACTGTTATATTTACTATGTACTAGTAAGAAACATACAAATATAATAAATATACACATGTAAGAGTATTTCAAGGACTGTTAAGGAACAGTGTAATATTGCTCTAGATACTAAGAATTATAACCACTTCAGGCACAAATTCTCACAGCCTAGTGTATTCACTAGTGTGTGTGCACAGTAAATCTGCCAGTGTTAAATCAACACTATTAGAGTTAAATTAACACTGAGGGTGTCAAAATGTAACACTCTCAGTGTTAATTTAACTCTAATAGTGTTGATTTAACACTGGCAGATTTACTGTGTGTGTGTGTGTGTGTTTCACTGCATGAATGGGTTAAATGTGGAGGTCAAATTGTGTTGTGTGCAATCACATTGGCAAAAAAAATCTTATAAAGGTAACTGTACACAAATATACAGAAAAATACAGATACAGAAAGCTTCCATTTGAAGTTTGTGTAGCCAAAAAAGTTTATTCTAAGCTGAGAGATGAATTTCGACACCCCTACAGACTGTCTGCAGTTAACGGCTTCCACAGCTTTGTGACCTGATGTTAAAATAAACCTGCACACATGTTCAAATACAGAGATTCCAACAATGGTTCTTTGGACTGATGCCATCTTTAGTTCTCTAATGAATGCTTCAGTGAATGGTTCTGCAAAAACAAGCACAAATCAGGACAAAATCTCAAAAATTTAACTTTCCAGGAGAATTTAAAACACATCTCAATTTTTAATGGAGATCAATGTAAACTATTTCAATTCCAGTCATTTTGGAGTATTTCTACTAGTCCATTGATCAGGAAATCTGCACACAATGTAAAGTCCAGTTGGCTTTTCCACATGACGCAGAAGGCTTTGTCCTAACAACAATGACGCACCAGAGTGAAGGACCTTTTTAAAGTTTACACCACAGAAGAACCTTCACATAATATAAAAAGTTGTGATTGTAGACCAACTGAATGTTATTGAAGCCAAGAACCATCTCCAGTTCACATCTGCAGTCATCAGTTCTGGTCTTGGTGCATTTGTGCTGTTACTCACCCACTTCTTCGGCTCGCGGCGAGCAGCCTGTCTCAAGCACGGCTGAGTCCATCGCAAAGTCTGATGGAGATCTCTCCCTCCAGTCTCTCCCTGCTCTTGGGCCAGAGCTTCCTCCAGCACTCTGTGCGCCATTGAGGACCTTCCAGCACCTAAACAGACTCTGGCAGTGCCCAGGGGTATCAGGGATGGACGTCGCAAGTAGGGGCTTCTCTCCTCTTCTTTGTGGAGATCTGTCTTCCTCCCCTTTGCTTTATCTAGTGAGGTAATGTGGGGATCTTCAAGCAGGTCTGTTATCTTCCTCCCTGCCTCCCCCGGGCGTCCGCTGCCAAAGGGAGCTAAAGCTCAGGGGAGTTGCAGGGTGTCCCTCGGGCGGGATGGAGGGATGGAGGAGGGGGTGCTTGGGAAAAGTAAAAGAGCCCCTCCGCAGCTGGAGACCCATCCCAGACGCAGCCTTGGCCTTGCTGGCCCGTGCGGACAAAGTGACCTAAACCATACGAACAGACAGAGCTGACTGTGTCAACATAGAATTACATAGTGGGGCGCAGTGCCTCGGACCTCTCACAGTGCTGATTTAGAATCAGTTTTGGTCTTTTGCTTCCCAGTGCAACTCTAAATTTGGTCATCAAGTAAAGTGTGGAGATGCCTGTAGACCTACGTTTCCAAATCCAAAGTCATACAAACATAACTGGGCCTTGATTCTTGACAATGACTAAATTCATTAGGTACACAAACCTTGTATCTACACTTACTGTCTATTTTAGCTCCACTGATCATACAGGAGCACTGTGTATGTCTACACTTACAGACTGTAGTTCTCTGTATACTTTATTATCCTCCTTTCACCTGTTCTTCAGTGATCAGGACCCTCACAGAGCTGGTGTTATTTGGGTGGTGGATCATTCTCAGCACTGCAGTGACACTGATGTGGTGGTGGTGTGTTAGTGTGTTGTGCTGGGATCAGACAGCAGAGCTGCTGGAGATGATAAACACTATGTTATCTCACTGTCCACTCTATTAGACACACCTACGTTGTTGGTCCATCTTGTAGATGAAAGTCAGTAATGTAAGTAAAATGTATTTAAATAGCACATGTAAAACCAAAGTGCTTTACAAACAGTACATTTTCACAGTTCCACAGTTTAACAGCTGCTAAGTGCTAAACAATACAAGTAAAAACAGTCACAGATGAGGCATTTCTAACACATTCCAAAGTGCAGCAACAGCAAAGACATGAATAATAAATATATTATTAAATAAATAAGACCTTAAAGATCTTGAGGGCACATGTACACAACGTATGTCCACAACACACTATGCAGGTGCGTTTAAGGTCCTCTAGTCCTTCACTGGTGCTCACAAGGCACTGTTGGCTGGATAGTTTTGTTTGGTGCACTATTTTCTCTCCAGTAACACTGAGGTGTTTAAAAACATCAGCAGCTCTGCTGTGTCTGATCCACTCACACACTAACACACCATCACCACATCAGTGTCACTGCAGTGCTAAGCGTGATTCATCAGTGAAGAACAGGTGAAAGGAGGATAAAGTATACAGAGAAACAGATGAACTACAGTCTGTAACTGTAGAACTACACAGTGCTGCTGTATGATCAGTGGAGCTGATAAAATAGACAATACGTGTAGATACAAGGTTTGTGTAACTAATGAAGTGACCAGTAAGTGTAGATACATCTTATCTGAGTGCAGAAAACACTTGCAAAATGTGTCCCTCCAGCTCATGGAAGTTGTTTGGAAGATGTTAAAGAAAACAGGAAAATGGAACAAAGTTCTGCTCTTACACAACAGGAACAGACTTATGTTAGAGGCAGAGAGCACTGTAGAGATATTCTAGGCCAAAATGTCTGACTCCAGTCTGTCCAATCAGAACACAGAGGGTATCAATAATACTCCTAGTGCATGACTTTGTGGTGCAATACTAACAATTTCTTATTGATGGCAAGCATCTGCCTTGACTCTCTGAGGTGTTTCAATGCCAGAAATCATAAACTACATGACATTTTGTGTTTAACGTGTGATTTTATTAAAAGGGAAGAGTGTCTGAAACCTGAAGGTGATGACTTGATTCCTTGCTGCCAAAGTAGGTGCTTTAGAAGGCAACATTGAGATAAAGGCATTTGAAACGGATTCATCTTTAAACAGCAATAATTCTCAGGGCCCAACACATGACTTTACATGGTGAAAGCAGTTGAAATTGAATGACATATAATTATGGTTGTGTATTACAAAGTACACTATAGTAACCACCTGGCATACACTAGCAACTGCCCAGCAAACACTAAGCAACATCATGGTAACCTCCTAAAATACCATAGCAGTCACCTCACCACAGTCTAGAACTTAGTTGTTACTTAGCAACACTACAGCCACCAGCCAGCAACCAATTAGCAACCACTTGGTATACCATAGCAACCACCAAGCAGCACAATAGCAACCACCTGGAATACCATAGCAATTACTTAGCTAATTCATAGAACCCACCTGGGATACCATATCAATCACCAAAAAACAACACAGCAACAACTTGGCTTACCATACCAACCTATAAACAACACCACAGCAACCACTAATGTAAATGTTAATTGTAAATGTTAATGTATTGTCCAACAGTACAAAAGTGAGAGATGGAGTTCCACAAGGTTCTATCTTAGGTTATCTATTATTTATACTTTATATGCTGCCATTAAGCCAAGTTATAAGGAAACAATTAGTTTTCACTGTTATACAGATGATACACAACTTTATATATCAGTTAAACCTGACGACAGGATTAAAGAAAATGGAGGACTGTGTAAAAGACGTGAAATGCTGGATGTCGTATAACTTTCTTCTCTTAAATAGTGACAAAACAGAGGTTCTTTTGGGCCCAAAGAACACAAGAAATAAATTATGCTTAAGTTTAAATCTGGATAACTTCACTGTTACACCTGACTCAGTAGCAAAAAATTTGGTGTCATAATTGAGTCAGATTTATCATTTGACCAACACTTAACTAAAACTACCAGAACAACTTTTCTACATCTCCGTAATATTACCAAGATAAGAAATGCCTTATCCCTACAGTATCCCAACAATTGGTACATGTGTTCATTACTTCAAGGCTAGATGACTGTAGTGCACTATTATCAGGACGCTCTAACAGAAACCTAAATAAACTTCAATTGTCATGTCTGTTTACCTTCTGGCTCTCTCCTTTTATGTAGGCTGTTCTAGATAGTTCTGCCATAGACATTAGCCACACTTTGATAAGTCTCATATTCCTTGTACTCTATAAACCCAAACAGAACTAATTCCATTTTTGTCTTTTTTCGAGTAATTGCCCACTGGTCTGGCCGAACACTGATGGAAAATTGTGTACTATCTCTGCATGACGCCACCTTACACCAGCTGCTCCCCAACCATTAACTACCTGCTCCAGATGCCCTACACTACTGATTACATTCATGTTTATATGGAATTTAATGGCTGCTACCATTATTATTATTTTCATCATTCCTGTTTCACTACTGTCACCATATCAGTACACCTGAACACTCCAACAGCATCATATGATTATGTGACTCCAGAGGAGGATGGGTCCTCTCTAGGTTTCTTTCTCCAGCTCTAAGAGAGCCTTGCCACTGTGGCTGTTGGCTTGTAATGCACTAGCAAGACATGGACGGAATCAGGTGATGGAAGGTATCTGGAGGCGCTCATGTCCATTCCAAATACAGCAGAGCACTGAGGACCATCAGTGGTCTGTGTGGCACCACTGTTATGATGTTGGGAAACACTCAGTGTACAAGAAGTCCATTCTCAATTCACCCTCACTACAGCAACTCTAGAACATCCCACACAGTTAGTGATTTCTGAGATGCTACCTACCACCCTTCACTCAGTACTCTATCATCATGCCCTCAGTCACATCGCATCCATGATTATTTTACACTCTTCTACAACTGACTGGTGTGCTCACTTATAAGCCCTTATAAGCTCATTTATAATCACGTGACATCTATGACGTTCCAGGCCGAGTTCATTCTAAAACCAGGGGTGGTGTATTTTATATTTTATGTTCATTACTCATAAAGTCTCATTTCAAGCCTTTTTTTGTTTTTACTCTGGATCAGTTTAGCTCATGAAAATCATGAAATCCAGGATCTCACACATTATCACAATGTTTTATTTTGAGTTTGAGCACATTTTTAGTCAAACAGTATCAACATTAAAACAGAAAGGCTTGATATATGTCACTTTATGTTTAATTAAAATAAATTATATAACAGTTCAGCTTTTTTAATCAAATTACGAACACAAATGACGTTTTTGCATGATATTGTAGTTTTTGATATGCGCTAGAACACGTAGACATTACTAGCGGCACACAACATTGTCGAGCAGCGGCTGTTCTGTGCTCAATTACTTCGGGCTTGTAAGACTGGAGCACGTGGTGATTACACTCTCTTGTGCAGTCACAGCGCACTGAACTAAGCTGCGTGTGCATGTTTAATATTTTCATGGTTTTACTTTTCCTCAGCTTCAGATTTATTGAGGAACAATGTCGCAGCTTCAGGCGAGGTTCTTCACAGAAAACAAAAAGTATGTGTTTATTAATTTTGAAAGTTAATAATCTAAGAAATTGTAGCTGTTTTGGGTCAAGAAGACCAGCTAGCTACTCTCAACTAGCTATCTAACATAATCAGACAGCGACTGTATAAATGTTTTAACCCCTTATTTATGTAGTTTGTCTTGTGTTGTGCACGTGTCTGTGCATTATTATTCACTATTGTCAATATTGTGAGATGATCTCATTAGTTTGAGCTCAACATCTCATTAGTTTGAGCTCAACATCTCATTAGTTTGAGCTCAACATTTCACTAGTTTGAGATCAACATCTCACTAGTTTGAGATCAACATCTCACTAGTTTGAGATCAACATCTCACTAGTTTGAGATCAACATCTCACTAGTTTGAGATCATCATCTCACTAGTTTGAGATCATCATCTCACTAGTTTGAGATCATCATCTCTTTAGTTTGTGAGATCATCATCTCTTTAGTTTGTGAGATCATCATCTCTTTAGTTTGTGAGATCATCATCTCTTTAGTTTGTGAGATCAACATCTCTTTAGTTTGTGAGATCAACATCTCTTTAGTTTGTGAGATCAACATCTCTTTAGTTTGTGAGATCAACATCTCACTAGTTTGTGAGATCAACATCTCACTAGTTTGTGAGATCAACATCTCACTAGTTTGTGAGATCAACATCTCTTTAGTTTGTGAGATCAACATCTCACTAGTTTGTGAGATCAACATCTCTTTAGTTTGTGAGATCAACATCTCTTTAGTTTGTGAGATCAACATCTCTTTAGTTTGTGAGATCAACATCTCTTTAGTTTGTGAGATCAACATCTCACTAGTTTGTGAGATCAACATCTCTTTAGTTTGTGAGATCAACATCTCACTAGTTTGTGAGATCAACATCTCACTAGTTTGTGAGGTTGTATAGGGTCTCATCAAAAATGAGAATATTGTGAAAGTTAATTGTTTATAGTGTAATTTATTACACACAGTGACATATTTTAAGCCTTTTTGTTTTATTGTTGAACAGCATAGATTATGAAAATCTAAAATCCAGGAGAATAATGACTTTGTCTAAAATAATGAATATTTAAAAAATGATGATTTAACGTATTAACAGATTTGTAAGTATCAACATTTTCATTACTTAAATTTGGCAAACAATTCTGTACTCAAGCTCTTAATACTTTAACAGCTTTTAAAATTATGTTGCACTATTTTGGTACCATATTTTGCAGCATTTTGTTTAGTTCTGTATGGAGATTAAGTAAAAAACATTAAACTGTAAAAATGTGGAAATGTGGATATTGTATCAAATAAGCATTTAGTGTTAAAGAAATGATGAGTGTTTTTAATTTATAGTCAGAGCATCAATTTGGTGTTGAGCATCATGAGTCTACACCTGGTTTTGAAATCAAAATGATAGTATTGTGCCAACCCTGATAATGAGATAATATCTCAAAATAACAGCATTATTCTTCATTTAATTATAGACAAAATAATATCCAGTGCTGACTTAAATATATTTACTGAGTGAAGTGGGCTTCCATACATGTGGTCTTGTAGTCTGTTAAAGTAACTGTGTCCAGTGCTGCCGATACTAAAAGGTTCTGTGAATATTTACTTGTCTACATCAGACATCACTAATGCCTCCTTCTCTGTGCAGATATGCAATAGATGATGTTCCTTTCTCCATCCCTGCTGCTTCTGAGGTGACAGACTTGAGTAATGTCATCAACAAGCTACTGGAAGCCAAAATCGGTGAGCTGGTTGCCAATCGGAGCACATTAGGGGTGCTTTTAGAGAACATGGGCTGTTGTAAGGATTATGGAGTAATTTTCTCTTTTGACTTGGCAGCGGATCACAAACATGTGGAGTTTGACTTTCTGGTTCGAGGGCAGTTCCTGCGGTCCTCCTTGGCCAGTCACATGGAGACAGAGAACTTGTCAACGGTATAAAGAACACACATCATGCCATCTGTGAATTGGTGTATTTTAGCTGATGAAGCTGATGTTTCATGAAGCTTGTTTTCGTGTCCTACGTCAGTATATTGAGCCTGTGAGTATTGGCTTTGTGTTTTGCAGGAAGAGGTCGTGGAAATCGAGTATGTGCAGAAGTTCACAGCTCCACAGCCAGAAGAATGTATAATGCACGATGACTGGATCAGCTCAGTGGAGGCTGACTCAGAATGGTGAGACAGATGTTAGACACCTGTCTACAGTGACACAGGCTGTGAACAGTCTGACGTTATAAGACATACATAGCCCTGAATGATGGATCATACTGCAGCTTTTCCACAATAGAACACTGTACCATGGAAAAGTACATTTGAATGTAGAACATGTTATTAAGTCCAGTCTGTCCGTAAGCCTGTATGTGTGGAAAATGAAATGGTTGGTAGTGAAAGATGATGTGAAACGTGATATTTGCTTAACTCACTTTCTGCTCATGTGTCAGGATCCTCACAGGTTCATATGATAAAACTGCACGGATCTGGTCTCTAGAAGGGAAGGCAGTGATGACAGTGGCTGGACATACAGATGTTGTGAAGGATGTAGCCTGGATCAAGAGAGGTGAGCTCATTAAACAGACAGGAGTAATACACAGCAGAGCTGCCGGAGATTTTAAACACTTTTATCTCACTGTCCAATCTATTAGAGCTACATTTTTGGTTCACCTTGTAGATGTAAAGTCGGAGACTGAAGCTCATCTGTTGCTACACAGTTTGTGTTGGTCCTCTAGTCCTAAATATGACATCTGTTCTTTGGTCAGATGGGCTGAACTCGCTGCTGCTGACCGCCTCACTGGACCAGACAGTGCTGCTGTGGGAGTGGAACTCAGAGCGGAACAAACTGAAGGCCCGACACTGCTGCCGTGGACATGCAGGGAGTGTGGACACTATTGCTGTAGACTCCACACGCACAAAGGTGAGCCTGAGCATATTTCCCAACAAGAGAGTAAAACATCACAGGGTGAACTTATGCATAAATATACACAGTATTAGAATATTATGATCACCCTTGGATTGAAATGTACTCTGTCTGGAACGTGACAGTGTTTACTGACTGTATAAATAAGTGAGCACACCAGTCAGTTGTAGCAGCGTGTAAAACCATCATGGACACATGCATGTGATGAGATTGATGTCCTAAAGTGCATGAATATGGTGCACCAGGTGAAGGGTGGTAGCATGTCAGAAGCTGCTAACTTTGTGTGATGATCTAGAGTCTCTGTAGTGAAAATGTAAAGAGATTGACACTCATACATTTAGTGCCTCCCAGCAGCATAACAGTGGTGATCCACAGACCACTGATGACGACTCTGGTGGCGCTTTTTGCCATGCTAACCTTTCCATACCAACTTAGTAAAGCATCATTGTGCAAGGTTTTAGTAATATTCTGTGCCTTGTCCCTTAAAATGAACATGTCAGATACACTACAAAAAAAGAAACAAAGTCCTGGCTGAGTGAGGTCCACATTGCCGTCTAGCAGCGTGACCTCACACAAAGCTGCAGCATCTCTTGATCAGTGAATCATATGATCTGAACAGCTTCAGGATCAGCTCATTTTCAGCTAGTTGCTGATCACATATTTGGGTTAAAAATCAACCAATTTTGCTTCATAGCTGACTCGTCTTTCCATCTTATGAAAAACTACAATGTTTAATCAAGCAAGAGAAAGACCAAAGTTTATTTTGTGAACAGAGCGGTCTTTAAAAATGTGACAACATTATAAAATTAGTTTGATTTGTGTAATGTAATGCTCACTCTACCATTTAGCCAGGACGTTTGTGCTGATATGCTTTTGGGAAACTAAAGCTGTCATTTTTTTAAAATTACAAATGTTTGTTTTTTGGCAGTTTTGCAGTGGCTCCTGGGACAAAATGCTGAAGATTTGGTCAGCAGGTAAGATGCTCTGAGATTGTAGTGGACTGAATGACATGACATGAACGTTACACTTATATAGCGCCTTTCTAGATACTCAAGGACGCTTTACAATCAACACACACCATTATACAAACTCAACCACACACACACACACACACTGGCGAGAAGCGGCAGCCAATCGCGCTCAGCGTACTCTCAACCAGAAGCGACCGTCCACCTGGAGGACTGCATCGAGCACTAGAGGATCACCCAGGACAGAGTGCCAACCATACCTGTGCATACATACACACATTCATACACACACATACACATTCATACACACACCAGGGTAATTTTAGAGTACCCAATCCACCTGACCTCCATGTTTTTGGACTGTGGGAGGAAACCGGAGTCCCCAGAGGAAACCCACGCAGACACGGGGAGAACATGGAAACTCCGCTCAGATGTGGACTCGAACCCAAGACCTCAGCGAGGTCGTGAGAGACGAACGTGCTAACCACTAAGCCACCGTGCTGCTCGACCGAGTGTTGTCTTATCAACACTTTCTGTACTCGGCCACTGTCTGCACAGTAACTGTGGGGGTTTGAATATGTTACATCAGTTCATTTATGACTGCAGAGCAACAAAAATGGCTGCCATGCTTATGATTTGCATGAAAGAAGATCAGCCTGCAGTGATTCAGTACAGAGTTGTTTGGACATCTGCAAACAAAACGTGGACCAGATCTTGATGAAAATTTCTTAAAAAGAATCATTACCACTGATGAGATGTGGATTCATCACGAGTCTGAGAATAAACAGCAGAATCATCCTCAGTCACCCACCAAGAAAAAGCTCAGAAGTCATCAGCTTGAAAGAAGCCATAAGAGGACGGAGATTCACATCTGATGAAGACAGCAGTGCATTCGTGACTCGCAGCTCAGCCAAAAACACGTTTTAATGGGTGAATATGAAAGCGTGTTGATAGATGGACAAAGTGTACTGTAAAGCAGATTATGTTGAAAAGTAACATATGTGTCTTCTCTCGAAACTGATTAAAAGCACGGCTCATTGTCGACTCCCCCTCATAGAAGAATCTTTGATCCAGAAATAAGCTGTGTATGATCTGTGCAGCCCAGTGATTAAATCAGTCCTTCCTCTCTCAGTTCCCACAGAAGAGGAGGATGAGGTGGAGGAGCCCAACAGGCCACGGAAAAAGCAGAAAACTGAACAGCTGGGACTGACGCGGGTAAGCATCCACACATCACTGATTAAGCCGAGAGCAAGGCTTAAAGGTTATTCTGTCTGGCTGTTTGGAGACTTAGTCTTCTGTGGTAGAAGGTGAGGTCGGACAGTCTCACTGCTTTTTAGCTCAGGTCGGACAGTCTCACTGCTTTTTAGCTCAGCTTTGGTATTTCACACAAGTTGTTGACACGTTTATAGACTTTAGTACAGCTGTTTACTCTCCACCAGGAGTTTAGCACATATTTCATGGAAGGCATCATAAAATGTAGGAATATGGTGGATATGTGCTTTGACCTAACATTAGTGCTATAGCACACATTTTAAACGAGAGTTTGTAAATGGATTATATCTCCTATTCTAGAGTGTGAGATTTATACAGATTTTTTGAGCTGATCAGATTCACGTGTAGTTTGTTTTGGAGGCAGAGCTGCTGGTAATTCAGTGTTTTGGGCTTCTCACGGTATCTACAATAACAGCAAAATCTATTTTATTACCCCAGTATTAATTAAGGCTGCCACTAATGACAATCTATTTTACCAAATAATCCATTAATTTAAATGTTTAATTTTCCCCACAAAAATAATTTCTCGTTTATTTTAACTTGAACTTTATTTTGTAATTTCTATATTCTATATAATGTCTATTGTATAATTTTAACTTTGTCCTAAAAATGCAGCACAAAACAACATGTAAACAGAATTTATACCTTTAATTAATATTAATTAATATTAATATAAATTAATATCTTTATAAAGTACAAAACTGTGCTTTTAAACTGGCGTCTCCATCATCATGGAAATGACTGAAAAAGAGGAATTCATCAGCATGGCTTTGCCTTGTTACTAAGAGTAAGAGAGAGAGGACAATACATACATTTATTATTATTATTATTATTATTATTATTATTATTATTATTATTTATTAATAATAATAATCAGGTAATAATGAAGACAGTTACAGTCCTCATCTTTTAAATTAAACATGTATTTATATTTATCTATTAAAACTTTGTGTTTATGGCTTAAAATAACAGCAGAAATAAGAGATAAGGGGCGTGTCTCACAAAGTCATAAAATGAGGCCAGAATCTAGATGACCTAAACTAAATTAAATGAGAAATTGTAAGGTAGCAGTCATACGACTTTATAACTTTAATAATGAGTTTGTTTTGTAGCTACAAGGACATCAGTGTTTAGAAAACTTTTTTTTTTCTCTTCAGGTTCTCGTGCACTGAGCTAATGCTGCTGTAATACAGTGTACAACCTTTCTGTTTGTGTGTGTTTGGAGTCCTCCTCTACTTTTGACCCCTCGAGTCTTTCAAAACATTTACAAAGCTCTTTACAACCCGTGTCTGACTACTGGGTAGGCACCCAGCCTTGTGACTGGAAAGTCACTGGTTCGATCCTCTAGCAGGACATAAACTGAAGCGCCCTTTTACAAAACACCTAACCCTTAACTGCTCCCCAGGCGCCATGGATAAGGGCTGCCCACTGCTCTGGTGAAATGCTCACTGCCCCCTAGTGTGTGTGTGTGGCACTGCATGGATGGGTTAAATGTGGAGATGAAACTCCTTGCATGCATATAGTTAGTGATTGTGCGCTTTCACTTCACTTTCACTTTTTACGACAAATCTGTAATGTACGTCAGGTCACGTGACAAAGTGTTAAAACGGCTCACCATTAACAGTGCCAACTAATGACAGTGACCAAAAAGACATGCACGCAGCACGTAGTGTCAGGGGCAGCGCTTTTGTTATTTGAATGGAAGCAGTGATGAAAGGAAACATTTGAATTTGAATGAAAAATAAATGATGCATTTTAAAAATATTGATGTCGAGGCATTTTCAGCAACAACATCAACTCTGTTGACCAATTGCAACAATTCTAGTCTGAGTACAATAAAATAGATCAATTAAATGAAAATCCCCACTGGTGCCTCTAAACCCTGGCTCACACTGCAGGATAATCAGTCCGAATCTGAGACTGATTTGCTTCTCCCCAAAACTGAAAAAAGGTCTGCTGAGGTGAGAAAAAGGTGAACGAGGTGGACTCATGGAGCTGTGGTGACAGCGTGACGTTCTTTTCTTTCATGGCTTTTTTTTAAAAGTGTGTAGGGCTTCATTCAGGGCAGATGGTGTAGTGTGAGGGCTTTTATGACTAACAATGATCAAAGACAGAAATATGTGTGGAGTGTCTCACGATTTTAGGATTTTAAAGTCCTGTAGTTTGAGCTTCACTCCTCTCGTCTCTTTGCAGACTCCTCTGATGACTTTGTCTGGCCATGGTGAGGCCGTGTCCTCTGTGCTCTGGACAGACAACGAGGAGCTGTGCAGTGCATCATGGGACCACACCATCCGACTGTGGGACGCGGAGACTGGGAGTCAGAAGAGCATACTGGTGAGAGTCAGACACTACAAACATGTCGGATGTACAGGACCAGGACTGGGCACGCTGTCATTAGTGTAAAACTACAGAAGCAAACTTCAGACTCAGATCAGGTCTCGACAGGTTGTTTTTGGGGTAAGATGAAAACTGCTGATTGTGCAAATGACTGTCACCTGTTATGCTGGTCTGGAGATGGGAGGTATCCGAAAATATGGAATGACCTTCCAATACATATTAGACAGGCCTCATCACTGTCCATTTTTAAAGCTCATCTTAAAACCCATTTTTCTTCCCTGGCTTTTAACCCAGCGTGAGACTTATTGTATTAGTATTTTAGTCGTTTTTATGGTTTTCTATTTTTATTACTTTTATTGGTGTTGCCTTTGACTGTTTTTTACTTTGTGTGTTTTTCCCTTGTTTCTGTTTTTGGTTAGTTTTGGTTTTTGGTTGTGTTTATCCTCTGTGCTGCACTTGGGCTCAGCTGATGTGGCTTTTAAAGTGCTGTATAAATAAAGTTGAGTTATTGGTAGTTTGGTCAGATGATTGTTTAGGTGATGGAATATGTTTGGCTTCTGTTGTAGACGGGCAGTAAGGTGTTCAACTGTATCTCGTACTCACCACTGTGCCGACGCCTGGCCTCAGGCAGCACAGACAGACACATCCGGCTGTGGGACCCTCGCTCTAAAGGTGAGTGTAATACACACAGTGCTGCCCTGCTGAGGGAGTGTTTTTAATTTGTATTAATCTCGCTCTCGCTCTCTCTCTTTCTCACTCTCTCTCTTTCTCACTCTCTGTCTGTCTGTCTGTCTGTCTGTCTGTCTATCTCTCTCCTTCTATCTCTCTCCTTCTCTATCTCTCTCCTTCTCTGTCTATCTCTTTCTCCTTCTCTGTCTGTCTCTCTCTCTCTCTCTCTCTCTCTCTCTGTCTCTCTATCTCTCTATCTCTATCTCTCTGTCTATCTCTATCATTCTATCTCTAT
>BRDA01000306.1:45875-56213 GCA_036984385.1 Crenuchus spilurus | reverse complement strand
ACAAATATCTTAAGTTAAATATGAATTAAGATTGGTGGACAGTGGTTGATTTTAGTGCATTTCTGGCCAAAGATGAGTTCTCACAGTCGCAGAAAATTGGGACTAAAATTGTAGAGTATGACCATTCCTGTAAGACTCATGTGAAGCTCCTGAAAGTAAACAAAATATGTGGATGTTGTTGAATTGTGGGAACAAGTTTAAATATATGTTTTTGTGTGTGTGTGTACATACAGTGAGGAAAATAAGTATTTGAACACCCTGCGAATTTGCAAGCTCTCCCACTTAGAAATCATGGAGGGGTCTGAAATGTTCATCTTAGGTACATGCCCACTGTGAGAGACATAATCTAAAAGAAACAATCCAGAAATCACAGTGTATGATTTTTTTAATCATTTATTTGTGTGTTACTGCTGCAAATAAGTTTGACCTCTGTAAAGGCTACTGTACCAAAAATTAACATTGATTTTCACAGGTGTTCAAATACTTATTTGCAGCTGTAACACACAAATAAATAATAAAAAAATCATACATTGTGATTTCTGGATGTTTTCTTTTAGATTATGTCTCTCACAGTGGACATGCACCTAAGATGAACATTTCAGACCCCTCCATGATTTCTAAGTGGGAGAACTTGCAAATTCGCAGGGTGTTCAAATACTTATTTTCCTCACTGTACACACACACACACCCACACACACACACACACACACACACACAGTTTGGGAAATATTTCATACACACACACACAGTTTGGGAAATATTTCATACACACACACACACAGTTTGGGAAATATTTCATACACACACACACAGTTTGGGAAATATTTCATACACTGCCAATTTTGCAAGCTTTCCTACTTACAAAAAACACAGAGGTCTGTTCATTTTATGGTAGGTACATTGTATGATTTTCAAATAATTTATTTGCATTTTACTGCATGAAATAAGTATCTGATTACCTACCAACCAGCAAGAATTTTGGCACTCACAGACCTGCTCGTTTTTCTTTAAGAAGCCCTCCTATTCTGCACTTATTACCTGTATTAATGTTACCTGTATAAAAGACACCTGTCCACACACTCAGTCAATCACACTCCAACCTCTCCACCATGGCCAAGACCAAAGAGCTGTCTAAGGACACCAGGGACAAAATTGTAGACCTTCACAAGGCTGGGATGAGCTACAGGACAATAGGTAAGCAGCTTGGTGAGAAGGCAAAAGTTGTTGGTGCAATTCTTATAAAATGGAAGAAACACAAGATGATGGTCAATCTTCCTCGGTTTGGGGCTCAATGCAAGATCTCCCTATGTGAGGTAAAGATGATTCGGAGAAAGGTCAGGAATAAGTCCAGAGCTATACGGCAGCACCTGGTCATTGACCTGAACAGAGCTGGGACCACAGTCTTAAAGAGGACCATTAGTAACACACTACGCCGTCACGGTTTAAAATCCTGTAGGGCACACAAGGTCCCCCTGCTCTTGCCAGCACATGTCCAGGCCCATTTGAAGTTCGTCACTGACCATCTGGATGATCCAGAAGAGGCATGGGAGAAGGTCAAGTGGCCAGATGACACCAAAATACAGCTTTTTGGTATCAACTCCCCTCGCCATTTTTGGAAGAAAAAGAAAGATGAGTACAACCCCAAGAACACTGTCCCAACTGTGACCCATTTGCGGGTGCTTTCATACATAAGGGACAGCACCACATTGAAGGGTTGATCATCGCGGGATTTTGGTCAACAACCTCCTTCCTTTAGTAAGAGCATTGAAGATGGGTCGTGGCTGGGTCTTCCAACGTGACAATGACTCAAAACACACAGCCACATAACTAAGGAGTGGCTCCAGTAAGAAGCATTTCATGGTCCTGGAGTGACCTAATCGGTCTCCAGACCTGAACCCAGTAGAAAATCTTTGGATGGAGCTGAAACTCAAAATTGCTCAGTGATGGCCCCAAGCTTGAAAGATCTGGGGGAAGATCTGTATGGAGGAGTGGGCCAAAATCCCTGCTACGGTGCAGACTTGGTCAAGAACTACAGGAAACATCTGACCTCTAATTTCAAACAAAGGTTTCTGCACCACATATTAAGTTCTATTTTTCTATTATATCAAATACTTATTCCATGCAATAAAAAGTAAATAAATTTTTTAAAAATCATATAATATGATTTTCTGGAAACATCTAGTTTGAGCATATACGTTTTTTTTAAATTGCATAACCTGTGTATGTACCTCATAGGTGTGGTGTCCCATGTCTCCTGAGTTTTATCGTGAATATGTGGCTATAAAAACGAAGAAACGGATCCTGCTCTATACTATGAATCCCAACAAGTTCCGTGCCTGCCAGTTCCTCATTCGGTTCCACGAGAGACGCAACGACAAGATCATTGTTTTCGCAGACAATGTCTTCGCACTCAAAGAATACGCCATCCGCCTCAACAAGTAAGGCATATTTTTCCATACACCGACCATCATGTCCCAAAACTGCAGTTGTCAGTTACAATATTGTGAAAAATTTATTTGTGTTCAAAAAGGTAAATGGTCAAATATTTTATATCCATTACACATAAAGTGACATATTCCAAGCCTTTTGTGATATAATATTCATAATTTTTTAGTAGTAATTTACACAAAGTCAATAAAATATTCTAGATTTCTGATTTTCATGAGCTATAAGCCATACTGATCAACAGTAAAATAAAAAAGGCCTGACATTGACTTTTCGTGTAATGATTCTAAAATGAGTTTACTTTGTAAAATTTTGTTATTAAACAAAAATTAAATAAAATTATATTTTTTGATGATTGACTGTATAATTTTCTGACACTTGCAAAGATGCTTATAGAATAATTTTATGTATTTATTTACAATGTGAATTGCACACTTCTGAGTAGTGATTCTAAACTTCTGAGTATCTGTGTTCTTCTTTTTCATCTTACATTCCTGCTGAGTGTAGTGAGCTTTTCCTTACATACAAAAGCTGATCAACGTCTCGTGCAACATTTTTTTGGACTGGAATGACTGCTTATCGGAGTCCTCGGTTGACTTGTAGATGGTGGTTGCTGAAGCTGTAAGGCTCAGGAAGGCTTTTCTAGGAAACACAGAGCTATCCTTCGATCACTGCCTAGGCCTATAATCAGATCAACATTGTTAAAATGGATCTTGCTGCAGAAACTCTGTAGCACCAGCAGTGATCCAGTAGGGAATGTGTCTAATGAGCTGTAGTTTTTCTTTGCCTTACAGCTATTTACTGATGAAGAATAGATTCTCCCAACACAGCTTAATAAAAGTGTCTCCACTTAAAACAGCATACAAACGTTTAGGCAACTCTGATCAAGAATGTTACTGTGAATGTCTAAGCAACTAATAGAAGATACAATCTCCAAAATGCTTAAAGGTGACATGTTTCTGTATTATAAGCAAGATGAGATGTCCAAATTTTACAGTTTCAAAGCTAAAAAGGAAAAGGGCTCAAAGCTAGTTTGGCCACCCTATATTGTAAGTACTTAGTAACACCCCCTTTGGCTAGTATTACAGCTTATAACGGTTTTTGTAGCCAGCTAAGAGTCTTTCATTTGGTGTGTGGAGGATTTTCGTCCTTTCTTCCTTACAAAAACCTTCTAATGCTATAAGATTGTTGGGCGTCTTACATGAACTACTCTTTTGAGGTTGAAATTTTCAATGATGTTTAGGTTGAGGGACTATGAGGCAAAACGTTCAGATTGTGTCTGTTGAGGTAGTTGTAATCATTGTGGATTTTGATGTGAATTTAGGATCATTATCCTGTTGTAGAAGCAGAATTTTTTATGGATGGTGTGATTTGCTTCCAGAATTGGCAGATAATTAATTGAATCCGTTCTCCCATGTTTTTCTATAAAGCTACTTTGAGACAGTGCTGGTTGTAAAACGTTCGATACCATTGCATTTTGATTGATTGATTGATTCCTTCTACAAGTGAAATGTTTACTGTGCCACATTCCCAGTGTGTGATCAATCCATCCCTGTATAGTTGTAGAAGTGTTTGGGTTTTTTTTTTGTTTTTTAAAAAAAATGAATTCTGCCCCCGTTTTCTCTAGTTTAGCTGTTCCCTTGCAGACTTCTGGTGCAAAATGTTGTGGTGAGGTCACAGGAAATGTTTCCTTCGGATGATTCTTCCATGACTATCATATTTGTGTAGGTGTTATTGCACAGTAGAACAGTGCACCACCACTTCAGAAACTGCAAAATCTGAAGGTCTTTTAATGTCTAACTAGGGTTTTAATTAGCTTTTCTAGGAATCCTATGAATGAATGAATGAACGAACGTTAGACTTATATAGCACCTTTCTAGATACCCAAGGACGCTTTACAATCAACACACTCCATTTACACACACTCAACCACACACACCGGCTATAAGTGGCAGCCAATCGCGCACAGCGTACTCTCAACCGGAAGCGACCGTCCACCTGGAGGACTGCATCGAGCACTAGGGGGGTCATCCAGGACAGAGTGCCAACCATATCTTGGCATACATACATACATACATACATTCATACACAGACATACACATTCATACACACACACATACACATTCATACACACACCAGGGTAATTTTAGAGTAGCCAATTCACCTGATATCCATGTTTTTGGACTGTGGGAGGAAACCGGAGTCCCCGGAGGAAACCCACGCAGACACAGGGAGAACATGGAAACTCCGCTCAGATGTGGACTCAAATCCAAGACCTCAGCGCTGAGAGGCGAACGTGCTAACCACTAAGCCACCGTAAGCCTATAAGCAGTGCCCTCAAAGTTTTTTCTTCAACTTGGCCTCCACTGTTCCTTTTTAATTTTAAAATTGTAATTTCTTAATTTGCATAGTGCTAGACAGCTGCTTAGAGGAGCAGAAGGCTGTTGAATGTTGGTCACCGTAGTCGGAGCATATATATGCACCACCTGGCCTTTCCTAATGCTAATTAAAGCTACAATATTTAACACATTTACCTTATAGTGGCTTCACAATCATTTTGACAGTACACTGACTCATTATAGTCAAGGCATCTCTTGTTCCTGCCATGGTGGGCCCAGAATGCTTTCTATAACTATGGAACTTTGGAAAAACTGGCACAAGACCTCTCAATGCTTTTTACGGCACCACATCATATACCAACCACTGAGTCTCCAGCTATCTATAAGAAGCTAGCCTTGCTAATTCCAGCATGGAAATTATTGCAGGGACTGCAAAGAGACCAAAGAAGAGGAAAATAAAAAGGGAGAGTGACCGTCAGAGACCATACAAGAGTAGATCTCAGACTTGAGGGAGATCTATGATGCAAGATAGATGCCAAAACCTTTGGTCAGTCTCACTTCAAGTAAGCCTTGAAAGTTTGCAGCCTTTAAATCCTACAGTGAACAGTGTAGCCTATATGGGTTGAAATCATAATCAGGAGAACATATACAGCGAAATTTGTATTTACAGCAGTGGTGTAAAAATGAATTAGGGGGAGCCCAAGCTCCAGTCTCTTGGGATGACAAACTTTGGCATAGTTCTCTCTTCCTGTCTTTTTTTGCAAAAAAAAAAAAAAAGTTAACTTTGTGGGATGTTCTAGAGCTGGTGTAGTGGAGGTGAACTGAGAAGGGACTTGCACATTGAGTGCCTCCCAAAAACATTAACAATGGTGCCCCACAGGTCATTGATGCCAGAGGGGAACAACGACTCGGCCAAGTGGTTCAGAGCAATGGACTTGCCACAGTGCACCAGATATCCTCTATAATGAACTGCAATGCAAATGCATGGATAATGGTCATAATAAATGACTGTTAAAAAGATAGTTAAGAATATTTCATTTTTAACTTGAACTATTTTGTAGTTCAGTTCGTCAGCTCTGTGTGTGTGTGTGTGTGTGTGTGTGTGTATGTATAATTTATTTGATACCTGAAAAGATACACAATATTACAATCATATTACAATTATTTTGTGTTTTTACATGTAAACTTTTGAATGTCTGTGCTTATTGCCGATGTCCTTGTTATTCATCTTACATTACTGTTGTATTTACTAAGCTTTTCCATACATACAAAAGCTTCATTATTGGAATGAATGCTTATTTGAGTCTTTCTAGGAAACGTAGAGTGATTCCTCTATCAGTGCCTCAGCCTATAATCAGATCAGCATTGTTAAAATCAATCTCCTGTCACCAGATTCTTACTTTTCATGTGAAGTTGTTTTGCCAATTTTCATGGAAATGGCTCTTATTGTATCAGGACTAAGTCTGCAGTTTTCTAGTAGTTGAGTTCTAGGAATTGGCTGGAAGGTTTCGGGAAGTATAAAGTGCCACAAAAAAGCTTTGCATGTGACTTCCCTGTTTCAAGTTAGTAGGGCACATGCACACATACCTCAGTTCTTTCTCTCTATGTCTAGACCATACATCTATGGACCCACGTCACAAGGGGAGCGGATGCAGATTCTTCAAAATTTCAAGCACAACCCCAAGATCAACACCATTTTTATCTCCAAGGTAACATGCCTTTCCTGTTCTCCTTGTCTTCCTGCTAAGGCTACACCTGTGTGTTTACACTACAGCTTTGATCAGGTCTGAAGTTTTTATCTAAACTTGAATATAGCCCAAGAATACACTGCCAGAAGCTGACTCTCAGCACCAGGGTTAGTGTGCAGATCTGAACTTGCCCTACACAGTTCTATTCAAACTCAGCTGTATCCTGACCACCATCCACCAGAGACAAATACACCACTGTCTTAATGATTTTGACAGTAAGCAGCCAGTTGTCTAATTGACAATTATTTTTTTCCAAAAATGGTTCAAATTCTACTGTAACACATTTATCCATCAATCCATGCCTTCAAATAAAACATTATTGTCATATTAATTATTTTCTTTAACTTTTGGGAATCGCCAATTATCATGCTGAGCATAGCGTATAGAGCATGAGCATGAAACTCTCTTTGCTTGCTTGAAACTCTGCTAGTTTTTGTTTGATGTTGATGGACCAAGTAAAAATGGAGATTATCATTTAAAGATAAAAACAAATTAAGCATCCTAGGAGGGAGGGGTGATTATGTCCATAAGGAATGTCACAGAATGTGGTTCCAACACTGTTACCAAGTGGAAAAGGAAGGTCATGCATGCCATAAACAGTATGTTGTAAACAGTTGTTTTTATTTTCATTTTATAATTGAAAGTAACCTAAAAAAGAGTCCATATTTTACTGAATATTAGGCCAAGTAAAAAAAAAAATTGGTGATCATCCTTTTTCACCAAAAATGTTGGGTCGGGGGGGGGAGGTTTTTTTTTTTTTTTTTTTTTTTTTTTTTTTAGATATTTTTTTTTAAAGTATGTGTTGAATATTAAAATGATGTTGAAAACTTAAATAAACCATGTAAAACATAGATCATGTTCTTCTTGAGTGATTTACAAATTCAACTGAAGTACGGAACATCTCCCCAGAAGACACGAAAGATGGCAGAAGGACTACAAAAGAAATATCTATAAATTAAAACTATTTAATCTAACAAATGCATCCCATCAACAAATTGGTTGTGAGCTCATTAAAGCCTCACAAGATGACAGAACCAGTTAGAAAAAGCCAATAACAATGGAGTCATTAGGAGATAGATATGAATGCACATGCAATGGATGCAAAACTCACCACAGAAAACTTTGACAACTCCCAGTCCGCGGTGGGTAGGAGAAATGGGGTCACCATCATGCTTCCCATCACTGTATTCCTGGTAAAATGCATCTAGTGTTACGTCTGCGCCAACGCTGATGCCTAGCCAATCTTTTATTGGCTGACTGCAGTGTTCTTTTATGATGATTTGCATCACAAAAACTACCGGGCATTCATATTGACAGCCACTATGGAAGTAGCGTACTGCACATGCGCGGAATTGATTTGGGGTCACATCATTGGAAGCGCGCAAAATTTGAATGATTCTAGGCCAGACTAGCGTGTTTGGCACGTTTAAAAAAATAAAAAAATAAAACATGGCCGGGGTGCTTTTTAGAGGGTCGGGCGGGGATGATCACCAATTTTTTTTTTTTTTTACTTGGCCTTATTGCAATACTCACCATATTCATAGTGAAGCACTCATGCATTTTACACCCAACTGTGCTGTAGTAGATAGCAAACTCTTGTTATATAAAGCAAAGGATAACTCACTGGAGTCTGAGGGTATTTCAGACACACTGATGTAGTCTGACATGCCATGACTTTAATTACACCCATATAATTTTTTACACAGGTTTTTGTTCAGCACAAACTCAGCAACAACAGTAAGAGTGTCAAACGTCTATATTCTGATTAAATCTGCTCTAAACTTAGACTTTAAAAAAAACTATTTTCAGGTGTCCTGATATATTGTGAAAAAACACTCAACATTTCTAGACAAGACTTTTGAGCTCAAAATTGAATAAACAGAGGTGTTGGCTACACACTGCTCATTAGTTTTTAGACATTGTATGTGGTTTTATTTCTAAAGCTTAACGAATGTGAGGTGACACTGTTTTCACTCATTCACTTGTTCCTAGATTTAATATTTATGGGATGGGTGTGAACACTCAGGTGAGAGCTCTTTGTTCAGGTTCACATTCCACGGCCGCTAATCCACCAGTGTCTGGAATTACCTTGTCATTATCATATGAATGACAGATTCTATCATTTGGCGGGAAAGCATGTACAGCTGTCTGACTCGCTCTGAAAAATGTCTCTGCTTATTTAAGCTCCTCTCACAAATATCTAAAAATATATGTTGATTCAAGCTGTATTAATTTGAAAAAATAGACCCTTTAAGGTTTCTGGGGTTTGTTTTGTGTCTATGATAAAATCTTGCAGTTTTAGAAGTGTTTTTGCAGAATTTTGGCTTTGCCCCTGTCGGCGGGACTCCAGAGGGTTAAAAGGTTAATATGGACAACTGTTATGCTAGACGTGTTGGAGTTGATTCTAATAGTCAAACGAAAGTACATAAGCACTGTGAGTGAGTTAATGCAGCTCAATAGGCCTGAGCTGGCAATATTTCTTGTACAAAGCACTTTTCTTTTATGTAAAATTTCAATGCTTAAAAAGTGTCCTGTTTTTCTTTTTCCTCTTTCTCTTTCACTCTAGGTAGGTGACACTTCATTTGACTTGCCTGAGGCAAACGTTTTAATTCAGATCTCATCTCACGGAGGCTCTCGCCGTCAGGAGGCCCAAAGGTTGGGCAGAGTGCTACGTGCCAAGAAAGGTAATTGATAATCAGCTTATATCAAATGACCATTTAATGCAGGGCTGGACAAGTCTAGTCATAGAGGGCCAGTGTCCAGAACAGTTTAGTGACTTCTTTGCTCCAGTATGACAATTAAACTTGGTAATTACTAGCTGAGTTGATTAAGGCAGGTTTCATCAGGAAGGACAACAAACTGCAGGAATTAGTTTTGCTGTTCTGTAATAACTGAAGGTGTGTTGTTCTGTGCAGGAATGGTTGCCGAAGAGTACAATGCCTACTTCTACTCACTAGTGTCTCAGGATACACAAGAGATGGCCTATTCTACCAAGAGACAGCGTTTTCTGGTTGACCAGGGATACAGTTTCAAGGTTTGTCTTTAATTTTGGAGAGAAGCTGATCAATTACAGATCACACTGGATTCAGCCATGCATGTACACTGCATGGGCAAACATTTTGGGGTATGTGCTCATTCACTGCTTCATATGAAATTTAGGGTATTAAAAAGAGTTTATGCTACTTTTGTTGGAGTAACTTTCTCTACTGTCCAGGAAAGGCTTGCTATTTGATTGGAGAGCATTGCTGTGAGGATTTGATTGCATTCAATGATGAAAGTGATAGTGTGGTCAGGATGTTGGATGATCACCAACCCAACTCAGCAGAATAGTACTGGATGAAGCACCATGATTCCACAGAACACTGCTCCACAACTCAATACCTGGCATTAGACATGGTGCCAGTAGGTCCATGTTTATTTGCTCCAGAGTGTCCTAGTCTAGAATAGAATGTCTTTGGCATTGACTGTTCAGTACAACACAATTTGCTATGCAGCTCCTTAGAAACATTAACGCACAGTTACATAACCATACACATTAACCGTGAAATAGACAAAATAATTTGTCCTCATATACACAATAAAAATATCTAAAAGTGCATAGGTGCTACAAGAAATGACTTCACATTCAATGGGCAGGTTCAGTTATATTCCACCCTTATCAGTAATATTACACACATTAAGCACAGTGGGGCCAAAAAAGTTTTTAATCAGCCACTGATTGTGCAAGTTCTCCTACTTAGAAAGATGAGAGAGGTCTGTAATTTTCATCATAACTTTTAATGTCTGGAGAGAGTAGAAAGATTCAT
>BRDA01000306.1:0-45865 GCA_036984385.1 Crenuchus spilurus | reverse complement strand
TTTTAATCAGCCACTGATTGTGCAAGTTCTCCTACTTAGAAAGATGAGAGAGGTCTGTAATTTTCATCATATGTACCCTTCAACTATGAGAGACAAATGAGTAAAAAAAAAATCCAGGAAATCACATTGTAGGATTTTTAAAGAATTTATTTGTAGTTCAAACAGGTGTAATTAATACAGCTAATTAGTTCAGAATAGGAGGGCTTCTTAAAGAACAGTTATGTAAAAGCCAGAATTCTTGCTGGTTGTTTATTGACCAAAACCTTATTTTCCACCATAATTTACAAATAAATTCTTTAAAAATCCTACAATGTGATTTCCTGGATTTTTTTCTCTCATTTGTCTCTCATAGTTGAAGTGAACCTATGATGAAAATTACAGACCTCTCTCATCTTTCTAAGTAGGAGAACTTGCACAATCAGTGGCTGACCAAATACTTTTTGGCCCAACTGTAACCAATCTTGAACTCCATTATAATGTTACTAAAAAGGGGATAAAAGAGCAGTGTATCTTAAGTATTGCAATGGTTCTGGTGAATAAACTGTTTTTAGTATGGAGGTGCAGGTCCTTAAAGCCCTATAACTTTTTCCAGATGGTAGCATATTTCTACGTAAATATGACCTGAAATGTCAACTGTTCTAATTAAACAAATGAAACAAAAATATTAGACTTGGTAATTTATTTACTGAGGAAAACAATCCAATAGGACATGTCTGTGAGTGGCTAAAATCAGTCTCTGGCGTGACCCAATTGTGTAGCAATAACTGCAGCTAAACTGTTCTCGTCATCATTGATCAGTCCTGCACATCAGCTTAGGGGAATTTTCACCCATTCCTCTATAGTACACAACTTAAACTCTGTCTACGTTGGTGGGTCTCTTCTCATTAACTGCTTGCTTCAGTTCATTCCTCGACATTTCTGTTGGATTAAGGTCAGGACTTTGACTAGGCCATTCTGAAACATTAACTTTATTCTTCTGTATCCATTCTTGGGTAGAACAGTTTGTGTGCTTAGGATTGTCTTGCTGTATAATCCACTTTTTCTTGAGAGTCAGTTCATGGACAGATGTCCTGACATTTTCTTTAGAATTCTCTGAGATAATTCATTGTTCCATCAATGATGGCAAGCCGTCCTGTCCCAGATGCAGCAAAACAGGCCCAAACCTGATACTACCACCACCATGTTTCACAGATTGGATGAGGTTTTTATGCTGGAATGCAGCGTTTTACTTTCTCCAAACATAATGCTATGCTACATTAGCCTTGTAGCATAGCACTAACAAAACTAAAGCAAGAAACTCAAAACATGATTTGACTGATTACCTTCCCTCTTATTTATCGCTTTCTGTTTTTTTTTTTTTTAATCTAAAGGTAATCACCAAGATGGCAGGAATGGAAGAGGAGGATCTAATGTTCTCCACACGTGAGGAGCAGCAGCAGCTTCTGCAGAAGGTCCTGGCTGCATCAGACCTGGATGCAGAGGAGGAGGTGGTGATGGGAGAGATGGGAGGGAAAACTCAGGTACATGTTTTCTTCCTCCTCCTCCTCTACAGGTTTATGTATGAATGTAACATTTTCTTTCTGACTTCTTGCTTTGGACCTCTCTTCTGCAATGAGCTAAAGTCACAAGCTCAGACAAGAGCTAGGAAACAAGCTGAAAAAATACTAAATTATCCAGGACATCAGGGTAACACCCCTTAATCTTTAGGATCATTATCTGACCTCAGAAAATCTGGACCTTGATTTTAGGTGTCATCTGAAAGACAGCACTGTTTACATAGTACAGTACAGTATCTCCATCACTGCACTGGGGCTTTCACACTGAACACAGAAATGGTGCCTACTCGTGTCCACCAACACCTTCAACTTCAGCAGCCACAAAAGCTTTTCTTTAGACATCTCCCATCCGAGTATTAACCCAGACTTGATTAACTTCAATGGATTTGCATGTTATGCTGTGCAGGTGCTACAGCTGCTGGCTAAGGAAAAATAATCTCAAAACAGTTCGCAGAAGGGTATAAAGTGGTGCCACGTGCAGGGTTGATGGAAAAACATGCTGTAGCCTGTTATTGTTACTGAAAGACCTTTGTTTGGTACCTAAAAACTAGCCAGCATTATGTACCCTTTCCAGATTAGATCTTTAAGGTGCTTAAAGTGATTGAATTTTGTGAATTTTCAACATTTTGGACAAGTCTTTTACCCTAACAAAATGTTATCCTGTTGCTTAAAAACCCATGAAGGAATGAGTTTTTGAAAGTAGATTTTACTCCATTTTAACTATATTAGGACCTAATGCACTTACTTTGTAAATACCTTTGCATCTTTATGCAAAGTGAACAAAATGTTTGTATCATGATGTAAAGTGTCAGTAAATACAAATATAAATACAATACAGTAAGTACACTCACTCAGTGCTGGAGATTTTAAACACTGTAAGCTCACTAGTGTGGTCCAGGGTATGCATTCCTTTTTTTCTCTTTCGTCCCATCCTTCCATGTGATGCTACTACTGTGTAAAAGTAAAAGTGCTCAATCAGAGTAAATCAGATTTACTGTAAATGTAACTTTTACTAACAGAATCTCAGTGATTGTAAACAGAGCTGCTTAGTTTGTTTAGTTGACTTACTGTAACCTCAACATTTACTGACGTTTTCTATTTTTATGCTTTAATATTAAATATTCATTACATCACATTTTGAATGACAGAACAAGTGTTTGTGATGCTGTTGACGACTCACATACTCAGTCAGTCATAGTGAGCATCACAGCTGTACTCGGCAGTTTAGTTGGTAATAAAATGGTTTCTGTACTTTTTATGATGTATAAACAGGTAATAATCACTTATGAGAAGCTTTGCCTGCTGCTGATTGAGCCTAAATACCCTAAATATTAAGTCATTTTCAAAACATTTTCACCACATTATTAATTCCAGCGGTTATATTATAATAAGAGGGAGGGAGTTTGATTTTGAGTCAAAAAATTTTGGACCAGCCTACTGTCTATGGTAGACACACCTACCTTGTTGGTTCATCTTGTAGATGTAAAGTCAGAGACAGTAGCTCATCTGTTGTTGCACAGTTTTGGTCATCCTCTTTTCCTTTGATGATCACATGACTCTGTCCACAGGACACTGTTGCCTGGGTAGTTTTGGTTGGTGATTTTCAGGTGTTTAAAATCATCGGGTCTGATTTGTCTGATCCACTCATACCAGCACAACACACACTAACACCACATCAGTGTCACTGCAGTGCTGAGAATGATTCACCACCCAAATAATATCTGCGCTGTGGGGGGTCTGATCACTGAAGAACAGGTGAAAGGAGGATAATAAAGTGTACAGAGAAACAGATGGACTACAGTCTGTAATTGTAGAACTACACAGTGCTCCTGTATGATCAGTGGGTTATTTGGGTATGTGTACATCAGGAAGTGCACAGTGAGTGTAAGTTAAAAAAAAAAAAAAGAAAGAAAGTTGAAAAGTAAGATTTTCCTTGGGAAAAAAAATATTTGTGACCATAACCTGAACAGTGTAATGTGATGTCAGGATATGATTTCTTTTCTTCTAGTTCTGATTTGTTTGTACCATGACTTTCTTCACTTTTTTTCTATTCTCTTATTCTATGTGCAGTTTTCTCGTCGGGCCGGCACCATGAGCTCTATGTCTGGTGCTGATGACACAGTCTATATGGAGTACCAGGCATCTCGTAGCGGCAAAGCTGGAGCCAACAAAAGCGTCCACCCTCTTTTCAAACGCTTTCGCAAGTGACCTCTTCACAAGAACAGTACTGCCAACCCTGATGGGGATTTGCTAAGACCTCTAGCCCAAAAAGTGTGATCTTGCGCAAGAATCAGGGAACAGGACCGTTCCAAAATTTGGAAAGAAAAGCGAAGAGACTTGGAGGTAGTTGCTGATCTTTGATAATGATTAGCACAAACTAAATAGCAAAAGGAAAAAAAACACAGATGATTATACTACCACCACCACGTTTCACAGTGAAAAAGACTGGAGAATGCTAATATGTAATCCTAACACTGCAATGGTTTTGGGGAAAGTTTATTCTCCATTTCATTCAAACCATTTTGAACACTTTATACAAACCTCTGGCTTTGTTCTAAGCTCTTTGATGCTTGATTCGGGTTCTTTGGAAACGCAAAACGGTGTTATGAAACCCAAGGCCCAAATATTGAGAAATGTAGTCATTTTGAGATGTCAATACTGCCTTTTGAGTTTAATGGCACTTGTTTCATGGAAATGTAAATAAAAGTCTTTGTAATGCTGAGAATTGCCATGTAATGCTTTTTGCAGATGATGTGTGTAATCATATTATGAATGGATGTTAAAGGAACAAAGAGAATTGAGAAATATGTCCTATTGTTCTAAACAGCAGCAGAAGGGCCCACTTTTTCTCTCTAGCTTTGGATTGGTTCAGCTGGATAGGATTGAGTCAAAAGGACTAATTCCAAAAAACCTTCACTTCACCTTAACAGCAGAGTTTTACTCTGTGCCATTTGGCACAAATAAATCCTCCCACTTATTAGGTTCTGCTAAAACAACCTCCTATCCTGCCATTACACGAGAGTGTGTTCCTGATTCACGTTCCCTGGATAGAAAAAGGATTTAAAGAAAGCAAATCTTTTGAGTCTACTTAACAAAATGGGTTAGACTGTTAAAAGTTCACCAAATCATCTGGCTTTTGAATTCTCCAACTCACAAATAATTTAGCAGAATTTCAGTGGCCAAAATCTAATCAACTAATGTTGAAAAAGCCTCAGATCGCACTGAGGAGCAGAGGGAGTATCTAAACCTAGTTATAAGTGGTGTAGTGAAAAAAACACAAGTAACTGCAGTAAAGCTTAATAAAAGAACAGTAATAAAACACTGAGAAGCAATGGCTTATTACAGGAGTAGGGAAATGAGGACGAGAGTCAGCTCAATTAGCTGATTTCTGTATTCTGACCATAGACTGTATAAGAACTGGACAGTACGCTTCTGTTTACTCCCATTGTGACGTTTCAAAGCCAAAACATGGCCAATATGGACGCCTCCATGTTGCTTGCGCATTAGATGCTAATTACAACCAGAGCAGTGCAGTATAGACAGAAGTTGAGGCAGCGCTACTGCCTGAACTGCCCCTTTGACTGTCTTTTAGTACTTCCTGCAGAACAAGACATCACTTCTCTTTAAAAAATGTCAAAGTGATGAACAGTCACATAATGTAAAATAAGCTGAGCTGTTTGTTTGCTGCTGTGAGAGTCACAAGGAGAATGTATGTGATTGTCAGAATGAGCTGTCAGTCATCTCAACCGAGCTGTCAATCTCCATCACCACACCCCTTTAAATATCCCCAAATATCCTTCAAAAATGTCAAATTCAAAAATTATTTTTAATATATAAATATTGGCCGACTGAAAGGTATGTACTGGTTTGGGGAGTCATGTCATCTGCTGGTGTTGGTCCACTGTGTTATAACTAATCCAAAGCCAGCGCAGTGTCTACCAGGCACATTTTAGAGCACTACATGCTTCACTCTGCTGACGCGCTTTTACGGAGATGTGGATTTAATTTTCCAGCAGGACAATTTGTCTTATATAATATTTACATTTTTTGAGATACTGACTTTTGGGTTGTCATTGGATGTAGACCATAATCATCAACATTAAAAGAAATACACACTTGAAATAGACACTCTGTGTGATGCGTTTCACTTTTTGAATTGAATTACTGAAATACTTAACTTTTCAATGATATCATTTATTTAGATGCACCTTTATATACTCCATAAAAAATTAACTTTTTGAGAGGTTGGTCCTGGTTTGAGTGCTGTGTTCACTCCATGAGGGCTGATCGTAGCCAGGATGATTAATATTGTAAACAGCTTAAATGGGATGATCCCAAATTTGCACTTGATCCACATCAGTTAATACAAAGGTAAGAACACAATTTCCATTTCTCATGGCAAATGAAATGGCTGAATCAGTTAAAAGGAATGGAAAGCATGTGTCTTAGGGTTGTCACAATACCAGAATTTTGAGTTTAATACCGAGTGTAGTATCACAGTACACAATGTCAGTGCCATACTCTTTACTACCAAATGTTAATTTGACAGAATAGATGAATTTCTACATTTGTTTGTCAACAAAACCCAGTAAAATACAGCAAAATATGGTGACAAAGTAGTTAAACAGAACATCAAAGAGCCTCTCCCACCTTGAACCACACCTTGCAGTATGAAGGCTTCCTGAGGTCTACGATGAACATGTTGTCTAGCATCATTCACATACAGCCAAAAACCAGATTCATCTGAGCAGATAATACATTTCTTGTCATGAACAGTGCATTTTTTGTGCCAGGCTACTTGAGAAGAACTGAGCAAAGGCCTTGCATGTGCCACTCTGCTCCATATGCTGATGGCATGCAGCTCCCTGTGTTCTTTCAGAAATTGGATGTGAAGGACCTGCATTGACTACTTGAAGCAATTCTTTCCAGGAAACGTATTCATCTTGATTGAAAACAGTTTGTCAGTTTCGTTTTTCAGCCACAATTCAGATGGGAATTTTCTGTAGACTGGCATTTTTACTGGTAGACCCGTATGACTGTAAGCTTCGCTGCACCTGCATTCAGCTACTTCCTTCACACTGCAGCCTTTGGCGCCCAAATGCAACCACTTCTCTTAGCCAATCAGTAACATCTGCTTTGTGACACATTTTCCACACATCAAATATGGCATTCACATTCATGTATTCATTACGTTAACTAGCTACACCTAGGGTGCCAAATCCTACTGCCTACCATTCTAGAGGATGTGTAGATCTTCAGGACTAGGACTGGGCCTTCCAGAGCTAAGCTTCATGCCCAGTTCCAAGTTACTGTGGATCCATAACAAAACTTAGTCATTTATGACCTTCAAAATTTAAACGCGACGTTTCATGCAGGGTGACCAGTTTCCTTCCACAGTCAAAAAACATGGAAGTCTAAATTCTCTAAATTGTCCTGGTTTAGCTAGAATAGGGTAATGCCCTGCCCTGTGCTCGGTGAAGGGGTAGGGGACTCGCTGTGACCCTGATCGGAAAATAATGGATTGGAAAATATGCTTCCAGGTGGCTCTGGTAAAAAATAAAAGTATTTTGCAGCTATTCCAAGGGTGAATTCATAGCAGTCAAATTATGCATTTCTCTCATTAATAACGGACATTACAGATGCTGCAATACTTTAACGCATAGTCAATGTCCAACCAGGGGAGGCCCATAACCTCCGTCAAACCCTGGTCCTTAAAACATGTACACAGAGGCTCAAAAAGGTGCTCCCCACATAGGTCTAACCAAGTTTCCCACTGTTTTGTGTTTGATTTCTTTCAGTAGCAGTGAAGTAACTTCTCAGCTTGAATAAAAGAAGAGATTTGGGTACAGTGACTGAACCCTTAACATGCCTGTTTGGCTTATTTCACCCAGTGTACTCATTATAATGTTGATCGGATTATGATTTACTACAGATTTTCTTTTGGGTAGATATGTGGGTAGACTGCTGACTCTTCAACACAGGCTGATATTTTTGCCAGCATCATTAGTTGGCATAAAATACTTCCTGCTGAGCTTTTGTTTACTTGTAAAAGATTTTCAATTCCTTCTATATACATTTTAATTAACAGCCCCCCCCCCCCGCCCAAGGAGGGGTGGTAGTATCTTATAATCCAATACCCTTGTGGGATGTTATACAGCTGCAGTACTGAAAATGTGCTGAGAATTGACTTCTCGTACATCGAGTGCCTCCCAATAACTATCTAGGAAAAGTGTCAGGGATCACCAGTGTGTGAACAGTTCAATCCAAGGGTGGTTATTCCAACTATTAGCTCTGATGTCAGCAACTACAGGTATCAATATTGTCATTCCACTCAAAAATTCTTGAATGTGCTGTCTATAAACAGCTATCTGTCTTTCTCTCCCAGAACCAACTCCAGGACCCCTACCAGTCTGCCTTCAAACCTGCACATTCCACTGAAACGGCCCTGATAGCTGTGACCAAAAAGCTTAAGACAGGTAGATCTGCCAGACTGTCGGCGGTTCTCATCCTTCTGGACCTCTCTGCAGCCTTCGACACGTTCAACCACGAGATCCTCCTGTCAATGCTCTCTAACCTTGGGATCACTGACTCTGTGTGGACATGGTTCAGATCATATTTAGAGGGTCAGTCCTACCAGGTGACATGGAGTGGGTCCACATCCGCTCCATGCAAGCTCTCCACTGGTGTTCCACAAGGCTCAGTACTGGGTCCTCTTCTTTTCTCACTTTATATTCATTCTCTTGGTGAAGTAACTTCTTCTCATGGATTCTCATACCACTGTTATGCTGATGCACTCAACTAATGCTTTCCTTCCCTCCTTTTGACCCTCAGGTATCCAGTCGCATTTCATATTTGGCAGACATCTCCACATGAATGACAACCCACCACCTGAAGCTCAACCCTAGCAAGACTGAGCTTCTATTCATTCCTGGAACAACTGGTCTGCATCTTGAACATCCTGCCCTGTTTGAGAACTCCATCATTGTACCTTCTCAAGAAGCAAGAATCCTTGGTGTGATTCTTGACGACAAGCTATCATTTTCTACTCACACTGCAAATGTGGCACAGTTGTGCAGGTTTCTCCTTTTCAACATTCAACGGATCCAACCCTTTTTGACCCAGGATGCTGCCCAGGCACTAGTCCAGTCTCTTGTCATCTCAAGACTTGGCTACTGCAACTCTCTCCTGGCTGGTCTTCCTCTAAAAACCATCAGACCCCTGCAGTTGATCCAAAACGCAGCTGCTCGACTGGTCTTCAATCAACCCAAGTTCTCTCACGTCACTCCACTGCTGCGTTCACTTCACTGGCTTCCTGTAGCTGCCCGCATCAGATTAAAAACTTTGATGCTTGCTTACAAAGCAAGAAATGAACCAGCCCCTCGCTACCTAATGGCAATGGTCAAGTCTTGAGTTGCATCTCGTACTCTCAGAACTTCCAGTACGGCTCGGCTCGACCCACCATCCTTTAAGACATGTGGAAGACTAATATCTTAACTGTTCTCTGTCCTTGCACCAAAGTGGTGGAATGAACTCCCACTGACTGTGCGGACAGCAGAGTCCCTCACTGTCAGGAATAAACTGAAGTTTTAGTCCTGGGCCCACAATATGTTACAGATGACGTTAACCCTTAGATGCATGAGTGACTGGACCCTACACTCTTCCATAAGTGGGTCTTTTTTGACCCGTATTAGAATCAGTGTGTTTTCATGCCACTTTTGTCATTTTGATTTATATTCTATTTTGTATTCAATTATATTCAATTTATATTCTATTTTGTACTGTTTTATTCCACACAAGAATGATTTCTTGTTTGAAATATTTTTATTTTTCACTTAAACATTTTTAGAACATTTTTTAAACAATGAAATGACAATTTCACAACAGCAATGGAACAATGTCAACGTCCATTATGTGAGTGAGTGAGTGTGAGAATGACTGAGTGAGTGAATGTGAGTGAGTTAGTGTGAAAATGAGTGAGTGTGAGAATGAATGAGTGAGTGTGTGTGAGAGTGAGTGAGTGCGTGAGTGTGAGAGAGTGTGTGTGTGAGAGTGTGTGAGTGAGTGAGTGTGAGAGTGAGTGAGTGCGTGAGTGTGAGAGAGTGTGTGTGTGAGAGTGTGTGAGTGAGTGAGTGTGAGTGAATGAGTGTGTGGGTGAGAGTGAGTGAGTGCGTGAGTGTGAGAGAGTGTGTGTGTGAGAGTGTGTGAGTGAGTGAGTGTGAGTGAATGAGTGTGTGGGTGAGCGAGTGAGTGTGAGTGTGTGTGAGAGTGAGAGTGAGTATATATCTATAATCTTCCTGACAGTCACAGTTGATAAGAATCAAAAGTTCCCATGAAATTCCATAGGAAATAAATGCGGGTCATTTTTGACCCACTTACGGAAGTTTGGGGTAGTAATTGAAAAATTTCAATTTCTTAAAATGTATGTAAAATGTAAAAGATAAAACAAAAAATTTAATTGCATGATATCAGTAACATGTTTTTGAGGAATACCTGGAATATGAAGTTATAAAAACTTTTCATTACAAAGATATTGCAAAAAAATTACTTCACCGGGTCAAAAAAGACCCACTTATGCATCTAAGGGTTAAAAAGTAGCTTGGGTCATTGGCTATTCAGCCCAACCCTTATAATAGAAACCTTGGTGTCATTTTCGATTCTGAGCTGAATTTCACAATGCATGTAACAAAGCTGGTACAGGCTTGTTATTTTCAATTGAGAAATGTCACCAAAATCAGAAAAATGCTCTTTTAAATACACAGAAAAGGTTATTCATGCTTTTATATCATCATGCCTTGACTATTGTAATGCTCTCTTTACCTGTCTTAGTCAAAGGGAAATGGCACGGCTGCAATTGGTGCAAAATGCAGTCACCAGAGTTCTCACTAGGACTAAAAGACGGGAGCATATTACTCCAATACTGGTGTCTCTGCACTGGCTGCCAGTTGCTTTTAGAGTTCAGTTTAAAGTTTTGGTTTTAACATATCAGGCAGTGCACGGTGATGGTCCAGAATATATTTCTGATCTTTTAGTGCCAGGGCTCTAAGATCCTCTGGGCCTTTTAGTAGTCCCTAGAACAAAGAGGAAACGTAAGGGAGACTGTGCATTTTCTGCATATGCTCCGAGGTTGTGGAACTCCCTGCCTCTGGATATTAGACTTGCTGAGTTAAAGCTAATTTTTAAACAAAGGCTTAAGACATATTTGTATCAGTTAGCCTTTGAGAATGGTCATTAGCTGATGTTTCCTGTTTTTATGTCTTTTAGATGGGGTTGTGCTGCTTATATGTTTTAAGTCCACAATGGTTATTTATTCTTGTTTTATTCCCCCATGAACATATTGGTTTATGTATATTTGGTGTGTAATGTGTGTTAATTTTGTTTTAATAATGACTTTCTCTTTTATACTGTATTTTACTTACTGTAAAGCACTTTGTAGCTTGTCTTGGAGAGGTGCTGTATAAATAAACACTTACTAATAAATAAAAAAGGTATGGCTGCAGAAGGAGAGGGTACTGGACTGACCTGTCCTCAACAGAGAATGCGTGGAGAACTTTGAAACAAAATATGCAACAATGACCCTGTAAGAGGTGTTTGTAGAAACAGAGGGACAACATTACACCTGAAACACTATCATTTAGCATCATTGGTGCTAAAATGTCTTTTAAGTGATTAGAAGGAATGACATTACAAAGTGGTAAATGCTTTAATGTCCCAACTTTTTAAGTTAACCATAGATGACATAAAATATCTTGGGTTCATACTATCCATATAAAAAAAGAAGTAAAAAAAACAAACCACTGCATTTTTTCATTTGTGATTTCCACACTCTCACATTTTTTCTTATTTGGGGTTGTAAGTCCATGCCAAATGCCTGACAAATGCTTAAGTGTAAATGATAACACTTGTTTTTAGGGGAGGTGCTGACAATGCACTTGTGGGGGGTCCCTTTATGTCTCAACTTGAACCATGAAGGTAATGTTGCTTGCCTTGATATACATCTTTGGATTGGTGTTGAAATCTTCATTATTGGCATAGACACACACACACACACACACACACACACGCATAAACACTTCAGTGTTACTGCTAGAATGAAAAGCAACCAAAATTATCCAGGTGCCCAGTGTCACTGCTGTGCTGAGAATGTTCCACCATCCAAATAATACTCTGTGGGGTCCTGATCACAGAAGAACAGGTGAAAGGAGGATAATAAAGTATACAGAGAAACAGATGAACTACATTCTGTAACTGTAGAACTACAAAGTGTATTTGTATGATCAGTGGAGCTGATAAAATGGACAATGAGTGTAGATACAAGATGAGTGAAATGGCCAGTGAGTGTAAATTACAGTATAAGATATTTAAAATAAGTTTTTTAAGTATATCTATCAACATATTTGCATAAATGTATAAGACAGATTGTGACATTTACATGAGCACAGGTACTACACTAAATATTGCTCTCAATAGTACAGACTCAACAGACTGATGAGTTTAATACATAGTGAGGAAGAAAATAGCAGCGATGTCTGCAATATTTACAGAAGTGTGTCAAAGAAATGTTATATTAGATTATATTTTATACAGTATGTATCAGCAGGAGAATACCATACTCTATATACTGTTATATAGTGTGACTCAGCACAGTTTAGTCTGCTGGACAGAAATGCTGTCTGTACAGCAACTAGTGCTGGATGACATGGTCAAAATTTATATTGCGATATATTCCTTAATTTCAGTCGATACAATATAATTTCAATACTGTATTGATATAATTTAAAAGCCTCAGAAAAACTGCCTAGAATTCATAAAATTGAAGTCTGTGACTATTAATGTCTGAAAATTGAAGTCTTTTAAACCTCCTCCTACAATAACTAGATAATACTTTAGAAATAAAAACGATCTAAATAAAATCAGTGTCCAACTTTTATATGCATATAACCTTCATATGCAAACAAGGAAAATGACATGCCCATAAAACATATACATATACATATATATATATATATATAGTGGGGAAAAAAAGTATTTGGTCAGTCACTGATTGCAAGTTCTCCTACTTAGAAAGACGAGAGAGGTCTGTAATTTTCATCAACTATGAGAGAAAAAAATCCAGGAAATCACATTGTAGGATTTTTAAATAATTTATTTGTAAATTATGGTGGAAAATAAGTATTTGGTCAACAAACAACCAGCGAGTATTCTGGCTTTTACAGACCTGTTAGTTCTTTAAGAAGAACTCCTATTCTGCACTAATTACTTGTATTAATTGCACCTGTTTGAACTTATGTCTATAAAAGGCAACTGTCCACACTCTCAATCAATCACACTCCAAAGAGCTTTCTAAGGACAACAGGGACACATTTTTAGATCTGCACAAGGCTGGGATGGGCTACAGGACAATAGGCAAGCAGCTTGGTGAGAAGGCAACAATTGTTGACACAATTATTAGAAAATGGAAGAAACAAGATGACTGTCTGGGGCTCCATGCAAGATCTCACTTCAGGAGGTAAGTATGATTCTGAGAAAGGTCAGGAGTCAGCCCCAAACTATACAGGAGGACTTGATCAATGACCTGAAGAGAGCTGGGATCACAGTCTCACAGAGAACCATTAGTAACACACTATGCCATCATGGTTCAAAATCATGCAGGGCATTCAAGGTCGCCCTGCTCATCCCAGCACATGTCCAGGCCCATTTCAAGTTTGCCAATGACCAGAGGAGGCATAGGAGAAGGTCATGTGGTCAGATGAGACCAAAATAGAGCTTTTTGGCACTCAAGTCCACTCGCCATGTTTGGAGGAAAAAGAATGCGGAGTTGCATCCCAAGAACACCATACCTACTGTTAAGCATGGGGGTGGAAACATCATGCTTTGGGGCTGTTTTTCTGCAAAGAGGACAGCACGACTGATCCGTGTTAAGGGAAGAATGAACGGGGCCATGTATCGTGAGATTGTAAGCCAAAACCTCCTTCCATCTGTAAGAGCACTGAACATGAAACGTGGCTGGGCCTTCCAGCATGAAAATTATCCCCATTTACACTGCTCGGCAGTGAAGGAGTGGCTCTGTAAAGGTCCTGGAGTGGCCTAGACAATTTGTGGGGGGAGCTGAAAGTTCGTGTTGCCCAGTAACAGCCCCAAAACTTCACTGCTGTAGAGGAGATTTGCATGGAGGAATGAGCCAAAATACCAGCTACAGTGTGTGCAAACCTGGTGAAGACTTACAGGAAACGTTTAACCTCTGTCACTGCCATGTTACAAAGTATTGAGTTGAACTTTTGTTATTGACCAAATATTTATTTTCCACCATAATTTACAAATATATTCTTTAAAAATCCTACAATGTGTTTTCCTGGATTTTTTTCTCTCATTTGTCTCTCATAGTTGAAGTGAACCTATGATGAAAATTACAGACCTCTCTCGTCTTTCTAAGTAGGAGAACTTGCACAATCTGACCACACTGACACTCTGACCAAATACTTTTTCCCCCACTGTATATATAAATATATTATTGTAGTGTCATTGAGATATTAAGTCATTATTTTGAGATAAGTAATTTTGAAGGACTAAGTCGTTGTTTTGAGATGAACTCTAAGTCATACTTTTGAGATGTTAAGTTATTTTGAGGTACTAAGTCATTATTTTACGTAATAATTAGTTACTTTGAGATGTCAAGTCGTTATTTTGAGATGCTAAGTTGATAATGACTTAATTCACAAAAATGTAAAAAAATAATTAGGGCTTTTTTAACAATGCAGAAGTTAGTTACTTACTTGCAGTTTCCGATTCTTTTGGTTACTTATTCACAGTTTCTTTTTTGCCGACTGAGCAATGGGGCACAATGGCAAATCAATGACATTTTGAAATTTGAGATCAACTCTGAAGACTTAATTCATCTTGAGCCAGACAAGTTAGAAGACTTCTACATAAAATAGGTCCAGTGCTTTAAGGAAAATCTGGATTCATCCTTGCCCAAGATCATTTCCTACCTCAAAACTAAGTCGTAACATGGCCCCATGACAAATGGTGCACAATGGCAAATAAATAATATGCTGAAATTATAGATACATTCTGAGGGTTTTATTGACTTTGGGCCAGATTCATAAGAAGTTATGAACAGAGAACCACTTCAGAACTGATTGATATTTGGGAAAGTTTGCATATGTAGGTCACAGCTTCTGGTGTTCAGAGGGGTTTTTTCTATGCAGAAGGTAGTTTTTTTGTGTTTTCTCATTTGGAATGTTATTAGTGTATTTTCAGCAATTATTATATTGTGGAAAAGTTCATTTGTGTTCATAATAAGATCTTTTTTCATTTTCACAATGTCAGAACCGAAGATACAACTCTAAGCTGACTGATGGTCACATCATTGGTTTATATCTGTATAAATGTATATAAAAATAAAAGTGCGCAGTAAATGAGCGACATGAACAT
The DNA here is from genome assembly GCA_036984385.1 of Crenuchus spilurus. Classification (NCBI taxonomy): domain Eukaryota; kingdom Metazoa; phylum Chordata; class Actinopteri; order Characiformes; family Crenuchidae; genus Crenuchus; species Crenuchus spilurus. The sequence goes on along the minus strand of BRDA01000306.1, from coordinate 30,878 downwards.
CTCCTCTAATTTACCGGCAGACTAAGAAGCTGTGAAAGGAACCAGCTTCAGCGACGTGCTTTTTCATTATGTTAAGTAGCGGGAATGGGCTACTGGAGAGCAGTTTAACCTCTTAAGCTCTACAGACTGATTTGCTGGGGTGAAGTGAGGTCTTTAAGTTTGTTGCTTGTTTTGATGGGGTTCAGTGTTTTTTACACGTGTAAAATAACCACACTTCATCCTGCAGACTGTACATAATCCACTGTGCTGTGCATTTAGTCTTGGCTTTCCTCATACCGGGAATAGCCTCCCCTGCCTTCACCCCCTCGTGTCAAATTCCACGTGCCTCCCCCTCACCTCCCTCCTCCCTTTTTACCTTTTTAAAAGTCGATGCTTTTCTCCTCAGAGGAGTTACACCTCTCTACAGTTGTCTTGCTCTCTCTGTGCTGTGTCCTGACCAGCATGGCTCTGACCGGCTCTGTGCTGAACGCGTCTCTGCGCGCTGTGAGCTCCGCTCGGTTTCTCCTGCAGGTCTCTGCGCTTCATGGCTCGGCTGGTAGCCGCTCTCTGGACGCCGCCACAGCCGCAGCTGTAGCGCCACCCGCCGCTGAGGCCGAGGCCGGTCTCTCTGAGGAGCTGGTCGTGGGTCGCCGGGTCAAGACCCTGCGGGAGATGCCCGGTCCCGGTGCCATTAGCAACCTCATCGAGTTCTTCTACCGAGGCGGGTTCGACCGTATCCACGAAATCCAGGTGAGAAAGTCAGTAAACTAAAAGTAAAAAGTAATTATATTTAAACGATATATAACATACGAGCTTTAGTTACAAAACGGAAATGACTTCACATAAACAAACTATTTTAATTTACAGACACGTGATATAAACGATATAAAAAGTTTTTATGTCGTGATAATTTAAAAACACTAATTTAATTATATATATATATATATATATATTACAAATAATAATTAAAAAATGGACGCTGGTTGCACGCAACAGAAATGACTTCACTTAAACAGCCTGTTTTACACAAACAATATAAACAAATTATTCCGTTATCTCAAGAAAACTGTATTTGTATGAAACCATTTCTATAAAACAAATAAAACCAACTCATCACAATAAAAACAGGCATAAAACTATTGCAGTAATTATGCTGTTTGAATTTTTTACTCTCTATATTCTATATTTTGTCTATATATTTTTAAAAAGTTATTCTTTAAATTAATTTCAGTCACAGAGAGTGACTCCACACAATGGACATGATGTTTTAGGAGATCTTTTCAGCACCACATAAACAACCTGTTTTACACAAACTTTCTACTGAAAGTATTTAATGTTGAAATAATGGTTGCATGTTGTTGCATTATTGCAACATATTTTGTATGCGTTATCTAAATGTTTTTAGATAATCTGTTTATGCTTTGTTTCAGTTTTTTGTGATACCAAATTAATTATTCCATTATCTAAAAAACACAATTAGTTATCCTGTGATAATGAGATAAATAAGTTGAGATTTTGATATAACATAAATTATTTCATCAAAAAGATGTGTAAAAGCATTGCTTTTTAGGGCTTCAATAATTTTGCTTTCTAAATATGTAAGTAAATTATTTTTCACAAGCTGGTCCATCTTTATTTGCTGGAGTTCAAGCCTAGTGTAATATAGTTAATTTAACTTGTATTAACATTACTCTTTAGACTTTACACTTTAAATATTGGACTATCATACTACTAATTACTAGCAACATAATTAATATGAGGGTAATTAGTGTAGTCCATGGTCAATATGTAATCACAACCAGCAGTAAAGGATAAGGCTAACTTAAAAGTGGTTAACATAAAAGAGATGCCCAAATTAAGCCTATGGAGATGAAATGGCCAGTATGTAAATGAATGGAGATTTTCAACAAGGGTGCAAAACAAGTAAATCCAACAAGACTTCAGTGGAGCAACACAACGTGCGTCATTTCACACTTGCATGTCTCTGTTGAGTCTCTTCAGTTGCAAATGGCAGCAGATTAAGCCATTTTTTTTCAAGGGCATTCAATGAAATTGCTTTCATTTGATGTCATTTTTTGAGCAAAAATATTTTAAGTACATTTTAAAATGTGTCAATTAAAATAATTGCAACTTGAGTCAGTTCAATGTTTTTTGAGTATCCACTAGGTTAACTTAAGCTTTGAACAACTCTAATAAATTTAGAATTTAAGTCAAAATTAAATTGTGTTCAATTAACATTTGAGAAAAGTCAAAAATGTGATCAATTACATTGAATTACATTACTACATTTAGAAAATTGTGTTCGATCAACACAATTGCCTTTTGTTGAAACAGTTGAAAGAATACAGTGAGCAAATACGCCATTTAGTTCAGTGCGTTTTAATTGTAGTCTAGCATTTTACCGCAGACATTGCCACAGTCAGCATTTATTGGGCTTTAGTTATACTTTGTAGAATTGGCCAAGAGAAGCAGTGTACACACTATAGATAATACATAATTTTCACAATTTAAGGTTTGTTCATGCAGAGCCACAAGAAGGTGCATTAAGGAAATTCTGGTATTGTTGTAAACAGTGGCTGATGTGTGTATATATAGCAAAATCCACAGTCAGACAGATTGTGTACAAATCTAGGAAATTCAAAATCATTATTACCCTCCCCAGGAGTGGTCGACCAAATAAGATCACTCCAAAAGCAAAGCATGTAATAGTCTGTGAAGTCCAAAGAAATTTAATGAATCCATCATCAGGAGAACACTGAACAACAATAGTGTGCATAGCAGGGTTGCAAGGAGAAAATTGCTGCTCTCTACAAAGAACATTCATTCTTGTCTGCTGTTTGCTAAAGGTCATGTGGACAAGCCAGAAGGCTATTGGAAGAATTTTTGTGGATGGATGGGACCAAAACAGATGTTTGGTTTAATTGAGAAGCGTTACGTTTGGAGAAAGGAAAACAGTGCATTCCAGCATAAGAATTTTATCCCATCTGTGAAACATGGTGGTGGTAGTATCATGGCTTGGGCCTGTTTTGCTGAATCTTGTCCATAATCACTTGCCATCATTGATGGAAAAATGAATTCTGAATTATAACAGCAAATTGTATAGGAGAATGTCAAGAAGACATCTGTAAAAGCAGTCAAAACATTTCTAAAATATTTGGGACCCAAGTGATTCAGTGCTAATAAAGTTGAACTGGAAAGAAGAAATGTGCATTGCAACTCTTGGCCTGTTTTGTATTTAAATACAATACAAATGCTGTCTATCCAAGTGCATAAGCTTTGTGTTATTGTGTTTGTGCTTTTTCTCTGCTTTCTTCAAAAAATGATGTGCAGTGAAATGAGTCCAGTTACAACGTTTGCCAGCACTGACATAAACTGCGTGCAATCAAAAAACGTTGCAGCCAGTTTGCATGTACCACATGTACTGGTAGGCAGATCACATGTACTGGTACTATTGGAGTTAAATGAAATCATTACTGCTTTGTAGAGTTGTCACAATACCAGATACCAAATCAATACTCTGGCTGCTAATTAAAAACACTCATCATGGTCTTTAATGCCAGATGCTGATTTGATGGACAATCTTTAAAGCTTAACTAACATGTCTTCTTTTTTAATGTCATCTCTGTAATGCACACAGAATTATTCAGTTGTCAACAAAATACAGAAGAATACAACAAAATATAGTAAAATGGAACAAAATCATGACAAAAGTACCTAAAGTTTTACTTTCAAAACTTGCTGCAACTCTACTGCTTTGTCAGTTTGAGTGGAGGGCTTCAGCAGAGCCAAGCTGCTTAAGGATGACCTGGTGTGAACTGGGATCCCCTACAACGGCAGATTAGTGAGAGAGTGTGTGTGAGAAGCTCAAGGCTTTAAGGCTGCGGGGAGCACTAAAATGTAATGACTGGCTTATTTGCTGACTGGCTGAGGCATTCAGAATTTAATTCTTCTGAGTTAAGAAATGGTTGAGCTTCTTGGGAAGACTTTGGAGGCTACTTTCAGTTTTTATAAACATGGTCTGGGATATGTTAAGAGAGCATTCAGTGTCTTGGAGAAAAATGCATTAATGTTGAGCTGAGACACTTTGACAAGGGCCAAGCATATGTGGACAGACTACTGGGTAACTTCAAAGCAGATAGTCCGCAGTGGTGAGTATGTAACGGTGACCTCTAAATTCCCCAGATCCCAATCCAATTGAGCATCTGTTGGATGCGGTCACTGCAGCTCACAATTTAAAGGATCTGCTGCTAACGTCTTGATGCCAGATACCGCAGGACACCTTCAGCACTCTTGTAGAGCCCATGACTTGATGGGTCAGAGCTCTTTTGGTGGCATGTGGAGGACCAACATCATATTAGAGAAATTAGCAAATTGGCGTTAATATTATGGCTGATCGATGGAGTCGGTAATTAAGACCACAAATGGCATCAGAAAGTTCTGCTGAAGAAGGTAGAATAGATGTCTGTAAAAAAACAACTGGGTAACTTATTTGTCCTGTAAAAGATGTTAGGTATTCCATGACGTTGCCACAGTGTATTCATTTCTAAGTAACATTTAGTATGTTTAAGTGGTTAATACCAACAGGGAAAGGATTTCTCAAGCATGTTTCTGCTACAAACAAAGTATAGTTAGACTCGGGTGTCTCAGTAAACCAACATGATGAATCTTATATACTATACAGTAGTTACAATCAAAACAGTACATAGCAGAATAACAGACAGGTAAATAAAAGCAAATGAAGAAAAACGTTCTAGATGTGTTTGCAACTAGAATTGAACACTTTTAATTATATTTGGTTGCTACATTGTTCATGTCTCTATGAGAAAATCCCAACAAAACCCCACTTTTGTTAAGCCACTCTTAATCTTGACCATTACACTGAATTTTAATGGGTTCAGTTTTTTCTCCTCTACCTTATGCAGCTTATAGGGGCCAGGGCATGGCTCTGGGCTTTCCTTTAAAACTACAGGTAATCCAGTAATCCATTTAGTTAAACAAACTGGTTGTCTTTTCTTGAAGGAAAGGGGTTCTTTGAAAGGGAGAGCATTAAGTGATTTACCTACGAAAAGCCAGCCAGCTTAGTCTAGTGCATCCTACTTACTGCACTGCAGAGTATCAGTGTCCATAGATGAGCATGCAAATAAAGGAAATGTGTCACTTTGGTAATTTCATTCATTTCATGGACCTATTATCTCATATCTCAGGTTTGAGTTGTTGCAGTTGTTTAATGTGATATCTGTTCCAGAGTGGCTCAGTAGGCTAAGACACTGACACTATGACCAGAGGATCCTCAGTTTGAATCCCATCATGCTATTCGCCATTGACAGCTGGTGCCCGAGAGAGCAAAAATTGGCACAGCTCACTCGATCAGGGAAAACGGCATTAGAGAAAACTAAGTGCGTTAGTTCAGCTTTGGTGTTAGATTTTCATTGCTTCTTGCTCCTCTCATCAAATATTTCATCGTGCATGGCTATGTGAATGCAAACCTGCAAGTGCATCTCTGAAACTTAGAATGATCAAGTGAATTTGTGTTGATAATTTCATTAAAAAAGGCAACATTTTATATTAATTACATGTAAAGTGAAATATTCCAATAAGGATGCAGTATTTGATGGGATTTTTTCTTTCTTTTCTTTATCTCTCAGCTGGAACACAGTCAGAAGTATGGGAAGATATTTAAGTCTCGTTTTGGGCCACAGCTGGTTGTGTCGATTGCAGACCGAGACTTGGTGGCCCATGTGCTGAGGGCTGAGGGCGTGACCCCTCAGAGAGGAAACATGGACTCCTGGAAAGAGTACAGAGACCTGAGGGGTCGCTCTACTGGCCTCATCTCAGCGTGAGACTCAGTTTGTTTTATTTTTTGTGTGTCCCCAATCACATTTTTCAATTTAGGTAGGTAACTTAAGCCTGAAGTCAAAGCTGTCCAGTGAGAAAATAGCAGCAGGACATGCCTGTTGGACAATCTTCAAAGTTGGGCTTAAGCTATCTGACAAATTTCAAAAGAGTTTGAAATGTACCACTGTTATTGGGCAGTTAGCATTGTTAAAGAAATAGTTTATATTTAAATATTTCTCTGGTGTAGTTGTTACATCTGATTAGAAATAGTAGACACCGGCCCTGAGTGGCTCAGCAGGCTAAGACACTGACACTATGACCATCGCGAGTCTTGCTGTTTGCCATCAACAGCTGGGGCACAAGAGCAAAAATTGGCTGTGCTCTCTCTGGGCGGGTAGATGGCGCTCTCACTCTCCCCATCACTCACACATTGCAATGTCCGCTGGCTCACGAGTCTACTGATTGGTCCATTTGGAGCTGGGAACCCTGCGCTTTCCTCCGAGCGCGTTGGCTCCCCAGTGACGGTGTATCAGTGGTAGTTAGAAAAGAGGCGGTGGCTGCATCACACGCAGCGGAGGAGGCTTGTGCATGTCTTCACCCTCCTAGAGTCAGGGACAGTGCAAAGTGATGGGGAGAGCTCCCTAGTGAATGGGATGGGTTAATTGGCTACTACTAATACATTAGGAAGGGGATAAAAATTGGCATAAAAAAAGAAAAGAAATAGTGGACACCCCTTCTAATGTATGCGTTCGGCTGCACCCACTGCTGATCTACAGATGTAAATGTACACACAGCTTGTCTAGTCCCTGTAGAGAAGTACTGCAGATAGAAAAGAACTAAACATAAGCCTATTGGCATCATGTGTAATGCCAGGTGTGGGCTAAAGGGGTATAAAGCCTTCAGCATTGAGCTGTGGAGCAGTGGAACTGTTGTTTGTAATTGTGTATTAACTCTTTTTTTCCCAGCGAGGCTGATGATTGGCTGAAGATGCGCAGTGTGCTTCGTCAGCTGATCATGCGTCCACGTGACGTGGCCGTTTTCTCTGATGATGTTAATGAAGTTGTGGCCGATCTTCTGGATAAAGTGCGCAGACTCCGCCAGCAGCAGCCTGACGGACTGACCGTCCTCAACATCAATGATCTGTTCTTCAAATATGCCATGGAAGGTCAGTTTTTTTTTTTTTTTTTTCATTTTGTTAAACATGTTGACAGTGTCCATAACCACATGAGTATGATCAGATAATCAGATATGAGCATTATGCCATGTTCTCATGCTGAGCTCATCATAACGTATGTACTACGGTAGGATATCTAGCTTGAGGACATGAAAATTGCCTTTTGCTATATGGACGCAGGTGTCATTGCATCTAATCATCCATTCAGGTTTGTACATGGCTATAATGTTACCTTTACGGCTATACCAAAGCACAGTGGAGACCGTTTCGTTCATATTTCAGGTGTAGCATCCATCTTGTATGAGGCCCGCCTCGGCTGCTTGGAAGATGAGATTCCCAAGATGAGCGAGGAATACATCGAAGCACTTCATCTTATGTTCAGCTCTTTCAAGACTACCATGTATGCTGGTGCCATCCCAAAGTGGCTACGCCCCATTTTCCCCAAACCCTGGGAGGAGTTCTGCAGCTCCTGGGACGGCCTCTTCAAATTCAGTGAGCATGCTGGGATCCTTGGGGTAGTGGGGATTAGGGCTTGACTGTTATACACAATATTTCTGCCACCCAGATGAAGCAAAGAGCATTGATTATCTTGTAAGAGTGGCAGAAGTGGCTGTAATGTAACTGTGTAAAGGTTACATGTATTTATTCTACAAAATGCCGTCAGTAAAACTAGGGATGCCTACTGGACTGTCTTAGTTCTCCTGGTAGACTTGGTTCCAATTTCCACATTTTAGAAATGTTTGAATTGAAACACAAACATTGGATATCTGCTTTGGCCCACAATTCCCATTGCCTGTGCATTCATAAAGGATTATGTTCATCAGGCTGAACATAACACATGGAGTTCAAACGTTTTCATTCCTGTTCTCAGGCCAGATCCACATTGACAGAAAGTTGGCAGATATCAAACAGAAGGTGGAGAGGGGTGAGCAGGTGAAAGGTGGGCTGCTCACTCACTTGCTGGTCACCAAGGAGATGAACGTGGAAGAAATCTATGCCAACATGACTGAAATGCTGCTGGCTGGTGTGGACACGGTAAGAATGCTCAGTTTGGGTGGCTGGACTGTGTACAATAGAGACATAATACATCTTTTCAAGACTCTTTTTTTAAACTAGTGGTACATTCTGAAGTAGTTTTCTTTCTGTGGGATGAAAAGCTGCAGTCCTGAGCTTCTGCACAATGTTAGAGTACTAGTCCTTTGCTAGCCAACTGCCCACAGTGTTTAATAGCCTTCCTGCTGTGTGTGTGTGTGTGTGTGTGTGTGAGAGAGAGAGAAAATAAAGGGCTTTTTTTTAAAGTTGTATTCTCATGACCTCACTCCCAGTGGTCAAATCACAGCAGGGGGTCAGATAATTTTTTCTCTGTTTGTGTTCACCTGACCACCATTTTTCTTTTGTTCTCCTCTCCGTATGCATGAGGTAGTGAATCTAAGACCCTCTAAATAAAGTGTTCAGCTTCTATAAGTTGCACCATTGCTGACACAGATGTACAGATGCACACACAGCTTATCTCGTCCCTGTAGAGAAGTACTGCCAAAAGAATAAGACTAAACATGAACCTGTTGGCACCATATCTAACGCCAGACATGGGATGGTGGGGTATAAAACCCCCCGGCATTGAGCTGTGGAGCAGTGGAAGGAAGTGTGTTCTCTGCTCAATCCAGATTTTTTTGATGAGGTGGGCTGGTGATCATCCAACATCCTGATGTCACTCTTGTCTTGTCAATTCCTCACAGCAACGCTTTAGTAGAGTCGGTGAAGAAAAGCAGATTAATCTCATATTAATACCTCTGATTTAAGAAGAAACAGTGAAGGGGAATGTTCCCCAGTGCTTTCGTCCACATAGTGTTAGAATGCAAAAAGAGCCGAACAGAAAGAGTAATATGTATTGTGGCATTATTATTTATTTATTCTTTTATTTATTAATTATTTTATTATAAATTATTAATAATTTATTTATTATTTATTTATTATTATTATTTATTTACATATGCTGGTCAGAGTCAATATAACGTTTGACTGAACTCAATTTAACTTCGTAACTTAAGCCCAATGTCAGACATTTCAAATGGGGTGAAAAAAGCAGCAGAATAGTCCTGCTAAACATCTTCAAAGCATAAGCTTATAACTTCAAAACACCCCTGGATGATAAATGCTGCAGATCTCGAACAAATCTTCACCTCAACTTCATCCCTCCCTCCCTTCCTCTCTCCAGACCTCCTTCACGTTGTCATGGAGCACATATCTCCTAGCCAAGCATCCCATGGTGCAGCAGCAGATCTATGAGGAGGTGAACCGTGTGCTGGGTGGGCGGGTCCCAACTGCTGATGATGTTCCTGAGCTGCCACTCATTAGGGGACTGGTCAAGGAAACCCTCAGGTGAGCACCAGTCAGCTCACGTCCTTTAACACTTTTTATGAATGCAGAAAGCAGTTTGTGAAAGGCTAAATGAATGAATCAATGAACCAAACATTTTTAAACACTGTCCACTCTATTAGACACTTGTAGATGGAGTCAGTCTAGTCCATGTAGAGAAATATTGTCAATAAACTGGAACTTTCTGGAACACATAAACATGAGCCTATTGACAGCGTAGTAGGTATAGAGCAGCTGTTAGCCAATACTGTTGTTCATATGGTGTGTGTGTGTGTGTGTGTGTGTGTGCGTGTGTGAATAGTTTTAGAAAGTTAGTTATGCACCTAGTTGGTCAGGGGTTCATCCTACAGTAAGATAATGACCCAAAACATCAGTCCAAGCTCTGCCAGAACTACCTCAGAAAAAAACAACAAGATGGTCAGCTTGAAAACATGGAGTGGAGCACAGTCTCCAGACTTAAACCCCATCCAGCTGATTTGGGATGAAGTGAAAAGGAAAGCAAACCTACAAGTGCCAACATTTATGTGATGTTCTGCAGCAGATTAGTGAAGAACTGTCTGAAGAATGTTTGATGTCTGTTGTAGAAAGAAAGTCACGAGTGTGTTCATCTGACAAAGGTGCTGCTTTGTGTCCAAAGTTTAGACACATTTTGGTCTTTAAACTGATTCACTGAGTTCTTATTTAACTCCTGAGCTTTCATTTCAGACTCAATCAGACATTAAACTCAATTATTTTAAGATTAAGATTCACCAGTTTATCCAATGTGATTTTTCACACAATGGAATTTGTCCTCTGCATTTAACTCAGTCATGTAGTGAAACACACACACACACTAGTGAACACACTAGGCTGTGAGAATTTGTGCCCGAAGTGGTGGGCAGCCCTTATCCAACGGCGCCCGGGCAGCAGTTAGGGGTTATGTGCCTTGCTCAAGGGCACTTCAGTCATGTTCTGTCTGGGGATCGAACCGGCGACCTTCTGGTCACAAGACCAGATCCTTACCACTAGGCCTCAAAAGTTTTGTTTACATACAAAAGTGGAAAAATTGGGATGTTCTAAAACTTTTGACCAGCAGTGTAAGTGTATATATATACATATATATATATATATATATATATATATATGTTCTATATCATTATCTCACCTCTTTCTGATGGTCTATCAACTGCAGGCTTTTCCCTGTTCTTCCTGGCAATGGTCGTGTCACCCAGGAGGACCTCGTTGTGGGTGGTTACTTCATCCCTAAAGGGGTAAGATTAGACACTATCTCAACTTTACCTAAACATGCCGTGTAAAAAAAGAGTAAAGACGTGAACTTGAACCGTAGCTTAGCCTCATGTCTTTCTTTCCTCATCTCTTTCCTGCGGTCTTTCTTTCTGTCAGACTCAGCTGGCTCTTTGTCATTACTCCACCTCTATGGATGAGGAGAATTTCCCCCGTGCGGATGAATTCCGCCCAGAACGTTGGCTCCGTAAAGACGCTTTGGATCGAGTCGACAACTTTGGCTCCATCCCATTTGGCTATGGCATTCGGAGCTGCGTTGGCAGGAGAATAGCGGAACTAGAGATGCATTTGGCTCTCACTCAGGTGTGTGTCAGTACCTACAAACAGAAGTGGCTTGTCTCTGCTGGTAAACTAATGCTCTTGTCTTTAGAGGAGTGCAAAGAACCCTTTCTCAGGGGCTGGAAAAGAACTTTTTTAACCCAGACTCTGCCACACTACGCTTTATTATAGAGTTTATTATATACAATAAAGATTCCTGCACATTGTTAGAAGCAGAAGTCTGAAATTACATTTTCAACTACACTGATGAGCCACAACATTAACCAGGCTGACAGGACTTAAAGAGAGGAAAAGGAACATTGCCACCTAGAGTACTGAAGTAGCAATTATTCAGTCTTTTAAGCCCCAAACACCAAATGCTTTTTTTGTGATGTTGCTACAGTATTATTAATGTAATGTACACATTTCTAGAACTTTCTGAGGATCTAATGTCAACATCTATACCATGAAAGTTTTGAAAGGTTTTAATACTTAAATTTGTAATCAAACCTATAATCTAATTTTCAGTATTTTATAGTAGACTTGCCTCGATACCAGAATTTAGATTTTGATACTGATATGATGTGCAGTATCACACTAATCAAAACCAAACCAGTGGTATAAACTAAAAACATTCATCATTTTCTTTAATGCCAAATGTTTATTTGGTAAAACACACACATTTATACATTTTTACAGTTTAATTAACATGTCTGTTCTTTTTTAAGAACAGAATCTGTGTAATCTCTTCAGCTATCAATTATATACAGTAAAATATGGCAAAATGTGGTGTCAAAATAGTGCTCCTGATTTTTAACTCAGTTTTAAAAGTTACAGAATAGAATTTATTGACAAATTTAAGTATTAAAGTTTCAGTTCTTACAATATTTTATGCAACTGTATTTCATAATACAAATATATTGTGCCAGTTTATCACTATATTTTGTTTACAACTGAAGAGTTCTGTACGATTACATGTGATTACATTTTACTAACAGTCTACTTACTAATAGTTAAAGTAAAAATGTGGAAGTGTGTGTGTTCTTATATATAATATTATGGATAGTTCTGGTCCTACAGTTTGATAAAAAAAAAGCAAATATAATATTTTTATTATTTAAGTCTATGGCAGTAGATGGTCAGTCTTCACAGTTGTAAAACAGCTTTAAAATCTGAAACCTGTCCATACCTGATCACTAATTTAGTGGCCATATTTGGCGGGAAAAAATGATAAACTCTTGAAAAACACCTAACTTTGCTTTTGTGAAGTACACTTTGAACAGTAGGTCCTGTGCTTTGCTTATTTTTTTTTATCCTTAACTAAAACCTGTGATAGAATCACACTAACACACGGTTTCTCATGGCTTATTGCTCAACTTGGCATTAAAGACAGTTGTCAAGATTTTTAACTTATAGCCAGAGTTTCGATTTTGTATCATTATACTACATTTCATGTCGGTATCAAAGTCACAATTCTGGTATCATGAGAACTCTACAATGTACAGTACCAGTCAAAAGTTTGGACACACTTCTGGACATTCCGTGTTTTTTTATGATGTAAAAATGTTCTGTATTGTAGATTAATACTAAAGTCATCTAAACTATGAATAAACACATCTGTAATTATTTAGTAAACAAACAAGTAAACAAACCAGAATATGTTTATATTTGACATTCTTCACAGTAGGCACCTCTTGCTTAGATGCAGCTTTCTTGGCATTTTCTCAGTCAGCTTTATGAGGTAGTCACCTGGAATGGCTTTCAGTTAACAGCTGTGTCTTGTCAAGAGGTCATGACTTTCATTTCTTGCCTCTTAATGTGTTTGAGACATCAGTTGTGTGTCTACTTTGAATAATCTAAAATATGTTTTGGTGTGTTTAACACTTTTAAGTTTACTACATTATTTATTATGTGTTCACTCAGAGTCTAGATGACTTCAGTGTTCATTTATAGTGTAGGAGAAAAAAACATTAAAACGTTTGACTAGCACTGCAGGTTACTAAAAATAAATAGTGCTGACTGTATAACACTGTATGATGTCTCAAAGTCCTGGAATGTCAGACTTTGTCTTTTTCAGGAATACCATTTCAACATTGTGGGCACCAAAACAGTAGTGACAACATAATAGTATTTGTATGGCTGCTGTGAAATAAAACAGTATAATCATAAAAAAAAACCCTCAGATGTGCCTCTAATTTTACACTGCAAAATGATTTAGACTTTTTGAAGCAGCATCTACCCCAACATCAAACTTGTCACTACAAAATAAAAGTGTGTTTTGAGATGTTGGTTGTCTTTCTAACTCCATGTCATCTCTTGCAGCTCCTTCAGAAGTTCCACATTGAGGTGTCTCCCCTCACGGGCAACGTCCGGGCCAAAACCCATGGCCTGCTCTGTCCAGGAGCGCCCATCAACGTTAAGTTTGTTGACCGTGTGTAGACTTCCTTTCCTGAATGTATATATGTATCTAGCAAAGCTTTGTAAACGGTAGAATGTGACTCTCAGATCTCATTAGAAAAGTTCATGAGATCAAGTTTCTGAAATCAATTTGAATCTGATTTACACAAGCTACTTTGAAACCTTACCCTAAAGTGGAAATATCAACTGTTGGGTATGTGGGGAAAAACATCCGACTGCTGACTGAATCACTAACTTGGCTATGGTCAGGTTCTGATTGAGACTTTCTGCCATTTTGGGGCTTGTCTGTAGGGGCTATAACCAGGGTTCTAAATTAACACTCACCAACCCGCCAAATGCGGGTAAAAAATCATTTTGGCGGGTGTTAATAAAAACAGTGATGCAAGAGGCATTACATGCATGATACATAAGGATCCGTTCTCGGTCATTTATCCCCTGGCAGTACTTCCTACATTTCCCATGAACAGGGGCATCCCCAGACATATTTTACTGGTGCACATGCCCTAGTATTGATCTGCAGTGCCCCAGTATAAATTTCACCAGTAAAAAAAATCACTCCAGAGTTTTAGGTCTACGTAGAATACACTACAAAATGCGCACAAAGCTACTTAATATAGTAATTCATTGCAGTTCTATTCACTCGACACAATACTCACATGGCTACTTAATATGATAATTTATTCAGAGAGAGAGAGAGAGAGAGAGAGAGAGAGAGAGAGACAGAGAGACAGAGAGAGAGAGAGAGAGAGAGAGAGTGAGAGTGAGAGTGAGAGTGAGACAGAGAGACAGAGAGAGAGAGAGAGAGAGAGAGAGAGAGAGTGAGAGAGTGAGAGTGAGAGTGAGACAGAGAGAGACAGAGAGTGAGAGTGAGAGTGAGAGACGGAGACAGAGAGACACACAGACAGAGAGAGCGAGCTACGTGAGTAAAGGTAACCTAACGTTAGCCCATAACAACTTGCTGAATACTTATATGATATATTATTTTTATCTTGATTGAGTCAAACATTGTTACTCCTGTAGATGGATATCAGAAAGTGTTTTGCTCACAGCAGGGATAAAGAGACAAATGAGAGAGGTAAACCTGTGTCTATGACGTTAACGTTAAGTTAGCTAAAGTTATTCATTGTAGCAAAACAGCCGAATTAGCATTAGCAGTACAGACAGTGACTTTAGTTAGAAATGGCTAAAATAATATGGTTGGGAAACCCAAAGTGGAGACGGGAATATCCAGTGAGTTGGCGTTAAAGGTGGTATCATGCTGGTTGGGACTTCTGTGTCAGTGATGAATATGAGAGAGCTTGTGTTGACTAGTTAACCCAAGAATACTGCAGTAGTTCAAACTCAAATGGTGCACCTTCATGTTTGTAAATGTGGGTACGTTTGTCCTTAATCATCAAGTCGTGACCCAAATTTTTAAACCATTAATCATTCTGGTGATTAATCAAAGATCCAGTCAACAACATAATCTGATCTGATTGTTTAGTTTAAAGCACTATTTATGCTTTCTTAAATGTAAATAAGTGCAGAAATCTTTTTTGGCATACATTATCTGTGCCCCAGTACAGTCTTAAGTCTAGTGATGCCCCTGCCCATGAACACTATATGCCTTAACGCTACGTCATGACATTATACACCCATTGGCTGCGCGCAGTTTGTAGTGAAAATAGCGCTCTGAAGACGTAGTTCAAATAATATACATACATAGAAAGAAAGACAGACAGACAGATAGACAGATAGATAGATAGATCAATCCCAAACCTGTTTGGACTTTCTGTGTATATTTTATGATATATGTAGTTTTTTTCATGCTAACAATGTTAATAAAAATTATCGAATGCATTCAGTGGCACCCATTTCTCTTATTTTTACCACATAAAATTTGGCTAGTGGAAATTCTGATTGGCCGGTAACTTTAGAGAGTTACCACCCACATTGGCTGGTGATCAAAAAAGTTAATTTAGAACCCTGGTTATAACCCTGCAACAAGTGGTGAAGAAAGTGTCAACAGTCCGATCACTTTGTAGATCAGATTTTTTTGAAGACTTGAGAGCCAATTCATTAGAGCAGTGGTCCCAACTCTCCCTGGAGAGCTACCTTCCAAAAGGTGTAATCTCCAAGCCAAATCGAACACGCTTCCTTCAGTTAATGAAGAATTTCTGAGGACAATAATTGGACGGATCAAGCAGGGTTGATTAGGCTTGGAGATGGTCTGTTGGAAGGGTTGGTCTCAGAGAGCACGATTGGTGACTATTGATTGAAACTAATTTCAGTAATTTCAGGCAAATTTGAGTACCATTTAATAACAATTAATACAATTAAATGTACTTTTCTTAACTCAAATTGAAGTGGAGGATTGGTGGGGTGTACAGGACTCAAAAATGGACAATGGGATTTTGTAGATTTGTATGACTTGATCATTATGTGATTTTATGAAACATTTTCTACTGATCACAGTATTGTGGTCATTGTTTTTTTTTTTTTTGTTTTTTTTTTGCTTTTACAAAACTTTTTGAAAACCACTGGACAGTGTACGGATTGACTGAATGTGTTTTTGTCTGTAGTTTGCTCTCATTAAATACTGAATGTTTTCCCAGAACTGTTAACTTTTTTAACATTTGGAGTTTTGCATTTAATGCCTTTTAATATGTATCGCATTGCTTGTCTATAATTCAGTGATAGTGTTCATCTGTTTATACATGAAATTAAATCAAGCTATCGATACAAATGAATGCTGTTCATGTCGGTGTCATTGCAACGTTCTCTTGTACAGGCTGAAGGTAATAAAGATTACAGTTTGAAAGTGGCAAATTTCTACAACCTGTTTTGTGCAGGATTGTGTTCATGGCTGTTTTTTCTGAATAATGAGAAACACACATGTTTATTTGTGCTATGTGGCCATACATTCATATCAACAAGCTTTAAAAAATGTTCTTGGATGTTATTATATGAAGAATCTACAGTTAGAACAGTAGTTCATATTCTGTGTGAAAGGGAGCTAGAGAAACAGATGGACTACAGTCTGTAAACTGTGCACCTACACCAATCAGCCATAACATTAACACCACCTCCTTGTATCTACACTCATTGTCCATTTTAGCTCCACTGATCATACAGGTGTACTTTGTAGTTCTACAATTATAAACTGTAGTTCATCTGTTTCTCTGTATACTTTATTATCCTCCTTTCACCTGTTCTTCAATGATCAGGACAACCACAGAACTGATATTCTTTGGGTTTTTGGATCTATCTCAGACTGCAGTGACACTGATGGGGTGGTGGTGTGTTAGTGTGTGTGTTCTGGTTTCAGTGAATCAGATACAGCAGAGCTGTTAAAGTGTACTTAAACACTATGTTGGCTCACTGTTCAATCAGACACACATTCTGCTGGTCTTTCTTGTAGATGTAAAGTCACAGAAAGTATCTCGTCTGTGCTGCACAGTTGGTGTTGGTCCTCTAGTCCTTCACTGGTGGTCTCAGGATGTTCCCCACATGCGGCAAATTGTTAATGGGTGGACTATTCTTAGTTCTGCCATGAGGTGTTAAAAAAACATCAGCAGCTCTGCTGTCTGATCCACTCATACCAGCATCACACACACTAACATACCACCACCACATCAGTGTCACTGCACTGCTGAGAATGATCCATCAAATAATACCTTTTCTGTGGTCTTGATAACTGAAGAACAGGGTAAAGTATACAGAGAAACAGATGAACTACAGTCCGTAATTGTACAACTATAAAGTGCACCTGTATGAACAGTGGAACTGATAATAACACAATGTAGATACAAGGAGGTTGTTATAGCGTTATGGCTGATCGGTGCACGTGTTAGTTATTGTTATTATTATAACATAATGGCTTTTGGAAATCACAATATTACTAATTTTACTCTATAGCTAATATAACAGCTATCTGCTGTATTAGTGAAGTTGCCCATCATCTCCTCTTGTGAGCTGACGAAAAGCGCAGAACTCAATGACACCCAGGGTTGCCAGGTCCCGAAAAATTCTCCAAAACAATACCTGCCAGCAACCAAGCTCAAACTAGTTCAAAATATAGGCCAAAACAGCAAGGCCTATGCGAGGGAGCGAGAGTCCAAGTATACTCTTAAATCTTATTAACTTTTCACTTTGTCATTCATGTTCCTTTCTATTTAACATGTTTGAAGCACTTTGTATGTATGTATGTATTATTACTATTGAATATCATAGTTGGTTTCTTGCATGCATATATATATATATATATATATATATATGCAAATGAATAATCTAATATTATATTATGCAGTCTGTCTAAAACACTTTATATTCCATGAACAATGTTTAAGTTCCCAATTTTTGGCGCTACAACCTCGAATCTGGCAACTCTGCTGACATCCTAATCATGTGTAGCGGCTGTTCGGACTGTTCCATTCGACCAGTCGGAGAGGGGTGAGCGGCGGTCAGTGATCTGTCTTCAGCCGTGCTGTGTTGGACGGTTTGTACATGTAAACAAAGCCGTATCGGTACGTGGACTCGTGGTGGCCATTCAGACGCTGTGGCATATTTTGTGGTTTCATGTGCGGCAGCCTTGCGCTGACACGTCTCGGCTGAAGCGGGTGAAATGAGCCAGTTAGCGGATTAATCGCTCGGCCTGTCGTCGCTAGCCGAGCCAAGCTAAAGGCAGGAGCTCGGGCCTCCAGACTAAAGTTGAAGTTTACGGACTTTGCAACTTGTAAATTCCGCCCGGAGGATTGCTGAAACTCGCCGGGCTCCACGTCGCAGGGCCCCTGGATGAGGAAGTGAAGCTGTACAGACCGCCCAGGTGACACACAACAAGTTAAATGTTTAATAATTTTGTTAAAAGAATTGAAGTGTTGTAGCTGTCAGTCGATGTGAGATACACCCCTGCGCAACGCTAGCCTATTAGACTTGTAAACTAGCAGATAAATTATTTTCTACCTGCCGGGGGAATAGTGCGACAGTGTAGATAATAAAATACCGACCAGGTATGTAGTTGTCAGCCTGAGTTTCCATGTTTAATATCTACAGTAACGTAATTAGCTACATCTTAGCGACATCAAGGCTGTGTCCAAAACCTCAATGTAGATGTCTTGATCCCTAGGAAGGCAGCATTGAGATTTGTAATCGACTCATGGTGAAAACACATTTATTAAACATCAATACAATGCCCAAGCTTGTTGCTAACGCTTATTGTATGTTAAATGGTATTTAAATGCAGCCCTTTTATCTAGACGTTTGATTTGGGGACACCCCCTCATGCTCACACGGCAGCCTGAGTAGGCAGCATGTCTTATATTTGGGACATCGCCGTAGTGTTAGCCCGCGCTCTGCTAGACTAGAAAACGGGCTGTCACATATGCTAGCACAGCTAATTAACGGTATCTTCCATTTTCTGTGTGAAATTCGTCTGTGTTGTGTAACCGGTTGCGTTGTTTGATGTTTTCTACGTCGGTACGCTGATTAATTAACTAGCTAAAGTGTTTAAATACAGCTTAACCTCACGTTTGATATCTTGGGAAGCAAAACGGACATGTTTGCTATTTAGCTGGCTAGCGTCCTAACAACTGAAGCACTAATGTGAACGTAATTAAAAGACTCTTTCCTTTGGTTTCGTGTAATTTATAGGTAGACTACTCAATAAGGCCAAATATACAGAGTTAGTACATGCAGATACTGTTCTGTGTTGACGTTGTGCACTTGAGACACTGGTTAGCTAGCATGCTAACCTCGGAGAGGTTTGACAGCTGTGGCAGCTAAAGACTGAATAGCTAAGAAGACCTAAACCCAGCTGAAGGTTTCTTATTGCTGAATAAGAAGAAATGTTCTCGAAATATCATACTTTTTCTGTCACTCTAAAAGGTTCAGCAAGTTTCAAGATATAATATTCACTCAATCTATGAGAGGGAGTCAAAAGTGAGCCGCACTCTGTAGAATTTATTTGAATCAGTTTACAGAATAGACAAATAAGCCATATTCAGAATTTAGTTAATTAGGGGATGTCTGTTTAAAAAATTTTTACGCGTCTCCCCAGTGTTGATACTATTGTGTCTGGGCAGCATTAAAATAACTACAGGAGTGAGTTTCTGTGGGGTTTGTAGTGTTTTACAAACATGCATGTCTGCATCACGTGATATCACAGTTAAATTGTACCTATAGCTGTGATTATAATCACTCCTTTAACAATCAGTTTTAATCTTGTGTAGTAAGCTTGTGTAACAGTAGGTAATTCAGTCTGTGATTTTCTCAGAGGATGACGGGGAAAAAACGCATTCATGGTGCATCTGGACGTAAATACAATTACAGAGGTCCACCCGTTAAAGACAAATTTCCCCCAGGACACCACGTACATTTTATTCCAATTTGTAAAGGGCTTTATCTGCCTGCTTTTCATCAACAAGCTTTCATATTCCCTCATTAAAACATATTTTTGGCTGAGCTGTGAGGCACGGATGCACCACTGTTTTCACCTCTTTATCAGATGTAAACCTCTGCCCTCTTAAAGATTCTTTCAGACACAGAAAACTCTCAGCTTCAGTTTTCCAGGTAATGGTTAACTTTTGAATTTTTTCTTGGTGGGTGACTGAGGATGTTTCTGCTGTTTACTCTCAGACTTGTAGTAATGAACCCATGTCTCAGCAGTAATGATTCTTTTTAAGAAATTTTCAACTTCCTTACAGTTCGATGCATATTTTGTTCATAGATGTCCAAACACATCGCAAAGAATCACTGCATGCTGCTCTTGTTTTGTGCCAAATATTAGTGGAGGGGACATTTTTTGTTGCACTGCAGTCATAAATGAACAAATGTTACACAGTCAGACCTGCAGTTACGGAGACAGTCACCTAGTGTGGATAAGTGATAAGCCAACAGAAGTGAATCCAAACTAAAGTGTGGATAGTTTTGGCTCATTTTGGTACAATTTAAGGTGGAATGGGAAATTCTACTACAAAGCAAAGTTCATCTTCATAATACAGCAATAGAGATGGATCTATAATAGGGATGGAAGATACCACTTGTAATGTTACTACATTAATGAGACTGATAATTACAAACTTTAGCTTTTATTTTATAAAACTGGACCTGCAAACATTTACACTTGACTCACTTCTCTTCTTCTTTTATCTCCCTCTCTCTTTAGTTACATTACTGCCACCTACTGGTGGTAGAACAAATTCATCTTAACATATCACATCTATCATTGCACCACTTATTTTCCTTTTAAACCAATACAGAATAAATACAATACTAAACTTCAGATACTGAAACTTTTGTACTTTTACAATGAGAACCAGAAAATGTTGACATCACAATGTATGATAGTTATTTAGTTAATCAGAAAACCTGTCAGTCTCTATATGTGACATAACATTGTTGAAATATTGAACAGTCATTCATTTCATTGCAGAATCCACTGTAAAAAGCATGTGTGAATGTATGAAAATGGTTTGTTTAAAATCATCAGGATCGAGCTGCCAACCCTAATGTGTAATTAATTTTTTGGTCTCACATGCCAGCTTCATCACATACATGGAAATAAGATTTTGTATTTAAAATCAGCTTTATATTTTATATAACAATTGCAATTTTAATCAAAAAACAAAACATGTTAATAACTTTGGAATGGAATATTCAGTGATGTTAACGTTTTCTAGATTTCTCAATATGATAGAATAATAGTTTTTTGTGGGATATCAAATAATTTAGTTAGTTATAATGACATAACATTGTTTTCTTGATAACAACATAAAACAAAACATAAACAAGAGTCTTGTACAACGTTCATAGCGATGTCAGAGGATCAGGAGTAGTTTTTAATCTGGCTTGACACAAGCTGGAATAATTTTGTGTGTGGCAGGAGAAAATATTCTTGTTGGTGTGACTGGTTAAGTCAGTTGGCTTTCACCTAAACATGGATAAACTATTTAATTTCACTCATTATTAAATCGTTTCGGCAGGTTTCATTTAAAGACTGCCAACAGCATCCCCCCAATGTCAATGTTCAAAATCATCTTTAGTATAATGGTTGATGTATGGCATAATGTGTAGCCCAGTAGATGTCAGGAGGTTAATTTTGATGCGTGTTGGGCTTTGAAGTCCAAATATAAGGTTGGTGTGATTTTAGCAGGCATTAGTTTAAGATCTGAATTCTGAACAAACCTTGCTTGCAGAATATACATGGGATGTATTCTTGCTCCTCTGACATCACTACAAATGTTGTGTAAGACACTGGTTATGCTTTATGTCGTTATATTGGGGGAAAAAATGTTTGTTATTATAACGGAAAAAAGTCACTATTTTAATAATACAAAGAATATTCTGTTCTCTTGAGAAAACAATGTTTGGTATGTCATTATAGTCAAATAAGTAATTGAATATCTCGATCAAAATAATAAAATGAACCATTACCTAAATTAAAATGATAAAATGTTCTTACCTGTGAACACATATTTCACTCTTAACTCCCCGTAATGTGTTCTTCATGTATAGGAGAAAGGAACCCATTTGATGGGCAAATCCTCTTTCCTGAACTCCTGGGGCAAACTGTGAACCGTTATCATGGGTATGTACCAGTCTTTTGATTCTGAAGAGTGGCGGTGTAATGTGTGTACAAAGTTTTTTTTATTTATTTTTTTTTTTATTTAAGAGTTCTGACATTACAGTTTCATATTCAGAGTTATAAACCAGTTTTTGTTCATCCTGACAGACGAACAGGAGGTTCTGAATTCGATCATGCAGGACTTGGCTGAACTGCACCGCTCTAGCCGGCCAGCCATGTCCCTGTCTGACCTGGGCAAACCTAAGGCTTCGTCTCCCAAGAACCAGGTCTGGTATCTTTATCTAAAGGTGGTTTTGATCTAATCTACTTTTGAACCAAAGTAGGTGGTTTCTCATTGCTGCGCTGATGTTGACCGTAAACAATCTCTGAATCATCCTTTACTCTGCACGTAGTTTATGTGACGAGTCATAGACAGCAATTCTCAACTACCTTTTTGTAAAGGTGGCCGTCTTGAGGTCAGTGAGCACTTCTTAGGAAATTGTTTGACTATTCAAAAGTCTGCATTAATGGAAGTGCCACACTTTTGTAGGGTTTAGTTAATTTTCTATACTGGCAAGAAGGTGACCAGATTCAACTCTGGTAAAGTATATAGTGATATAGTTCACTTCACACTATGTTTGATGATGGAAACATGCTGTACTGTGCCATACAGCACTACATGGTGGAAAAGCACCTTAATTCTCTATTACTGATTTATGGGAACATGTATGTACATCCGTCCATCCATCCATTTTCACACCAACTTTATCCTTATCAGGGTCGTGGTTAGTCCCCTACACTATTCAACTAAGCCCAGGACAGGGCACATATATGTACAGTGGAAACCAATTAGAGCAGAAGAATTTGTTTTTTGATTATGTAGCTACCTATACTGATCACACTTGGGGTTATCAGAATTATCACAGATTGTCTAATTGCATTTATTTTACATATTCACAGGTCCTTAAACTGACCAGTTATTTTCCATAGTTAATATTTTTCCCAATTGTGTATTTATTTTTGCAATAAATTAACACTGAATTTGGTGCTGAAGCAAATTAATAGAGAGTGAATCAGTTATGCCGATGCAAATAAATATAAATCAAAATGTGGAAAAGGCTATACCTCAATCATCACATGATAAAATGGGCTCAGAGATGTAACAGCAGTATGAGCTGTATGATTTAATAGCAGTAAGAAGATGACAAAGACATCATCCAGCTTATGTGATGGACATCAGTTTTTCATCAAGCTTTGGGAGCTTCTGAAGGCGTTCTGAATAGAAAGGCACCATGCTGAAGGCAGCTTGTAGAGAATAATTGAACCGGAAGTGACATAAGCTGTTTTACAGATTATGGAAGTTGTTTGCATAAACATCCTGTGAAATTAATCATGTCTTGAATGTAATTAGAGATAAAAACACATTTTAATTATAAGTGCTATAATGCCTTTAATGGACAGCGATGAGTAATGTGTAAGCTCAAACTGTCTGTGTTAATGAACAAAATGAGACAAGTTGTTGATTCCAATTAAACATCAGCTAAAATTTCATTACAAACACAAGCATTTGTGTTTTGATTGGTTTTCAAGCACAAGTGAAAGAAATTACAAAATATAACAATGCAACAATTTTCTTCCACAAACACATTGACTCTCACAGAAACACTGGTCTAGATGTGTGATTACTCACAGCATGCAGTAAAAATATCATCAATTGAACAGCATTTTTGCATATTCCAGTCTTCTATGATAATAGAAATGTGTCCTTCCTATTTATGGGAAAAATAAACACAGAAATTAATGGGGCAGCATAGGTTGAACTGCTTTGTGAATTGAAATGAGTAAGAGTAAGCCTTGTTTTTATGCTACAGATGCCCATTCATCCAGAGCCCATTGTTACAGTCAACAATTCATAATGGAGTATGAATGGTCTTTAACAGTGCTTTCTATGTTGCAGAATGACGTAAGAGTGAAGTTTGAGTACAGAGGGGAGAAGAGGTAATAACATCAACTTTATAAAATGTGTTTATGCAGGGTCTGTTACTTTAATTTAAATAAAGAGAAAAATCTGAATCCCAAGGTAGGGTCTGTCTTTAAAAACTGTATGGTTTTTTCTAGAGTGCTTGAAAGTATGGCGATTGCTGACAATTGCCAGGATGAGAGATACAGGGTTAATGAAAAAGCTATTTCGGACATTTAAAAAATGTTCAATATCTCATAATAGACTTGTGGTAATTTTTTAAATCAGTTTAACATAATGGACAACACAGTGCAGTCAAAATGTATATTGACCTAAACACAATAACTTGCTTCAAATAAGATGTAAAATAATTATAGGGAGACTTCTATGCATATTTGTCTAATGGACTGGTACCAAATGCTTAAGGGCTGATGTAATCACATCCCACGCTAGCTGATTTTGCATTATTTAACGCTGCAGGAGTCTGCTTGAGTGAGATGATAATATAGTAAAATTATAACCATTGCTGTGAGAGTTGTATATTTTAGCAGCAGTTTAGCCAGCGAAAACTAAGTTTCTGAGCCAATGTAAAAGTAAATGGGCTATTATTGTATAGGTGACCGATGTGGCAAAATGTCATATTGTGATACTTCCAGAGTTTTTTTTTTCTATTTACATTACACACTATTTATCATTTCTGACATCTGCTAAGTTAGAGAAATTATGCCAATGTTATAAAAATACTACCAAAAGCTATAAATTCAGTGATTCATTTTCAACATTATACATGCTGTGTTGCCAGTGCAGTCCACTCCACTACACATAAACAGGACAAATTATGCTCTTATTTTAATGAACACACCCCATTCTGAAGTGTTTAAATACTGGTAATATCAATGAAATGCTTAGAAAAGATTTTATGTATTGTGATGTAATTTATCACAATAACAATAAATATAATATTGCCTAATAAACAGAGACATTGTTTTTTTGATCATAGGAATTTTAAACTTGTTAGATGGTGTATAGTCTCAGAATTTGCTAATCTTAGCATTGATCAAAACATATGCAGAAACAAATAGTCTGTGATGCAAAAAGTACTATAAGGTATGGGAACACTGCCTATTTTTTGTATTCAGTAATGTGGAAAAAGCCATTTGTATACATTTAAAATGTATTAATTGATGAATTAATTGATATATTCTTTAAAGTTAAAAACGGACCATATCTGGTCCCCAATTGGAGTATGTCTCCATGTACTTATGGTATTGGTAAGTTGATAGTGATGCCATAATTAATAGAGCTGTATGAATGCCTATTATGTAATACTTAAATCAGTTTTATTCAGTGAGTACTTGCTAATGAATTTAGGTAAATAAAAAGAAGTGGTGAAGGTCTGGTGAAGTTCATTTGGTTGTTTACGGCTTGTATAAGTTCATATAATTTAAATCTAATACAATAAAACTATTTCATTGTGAATACCAACATCCAAATAATTTTTAAGAGTACTTTAAAATTCTGCTTACTGTTTCAGGATTTTGCAGTTTCCTCGGCCCCTCAAGCTGGATGATCTGAGCGCCAAAGCTAAAGTAGCATTTGGGCAGGTCATGGATTTGCATTACACCAATAATGAGGTACCACACGTTATGTTCCCTGAGTAGTATCAGGCTTAAAAGTTTTTCAACTTTTATGTTCTTTCTTTACATAGCTTTTCTTACATAAAAGCTAGGGAATAAATAATAATAATACATTTTATGTAAAGGCACATTTCAAGACACCCAAGGACATGTTACAGATATAATTTAAAAACTAGCAGATAACACAGTTTAAAACTATAGTAGGGGAAAGAAACAAAACAAGAAGGTAGAGCAAGACTATTCTATTATTTTATACTAAAACTAAGATAGTAGTCTTGTTAAATAGACCTGTTTAAAATAACACATTTTAAATGGAATTTAAACACAAAGAGTGGATGGTCCTAGTCCTAAGTCCTAGTGATGAGTGCAGCTGCATTCTGAACCAGCTGAAGTTTACAGAGAAGGTTTCAAGGAAGACCAGAGAGAACAGTTACAATAATCAATGTGAGATGTGACCATGGTATGAACGAGAATGGCAGTACTATTAGGCATAAAACAGGAACGGAGGCAATGGATATTACGTAAATGAAAATATACAGTCCAAGTAATATTATTAACATGTGCTTCGAAGGACAATGTGTTGTCAAAGATGATACCAAAACTCTTAACCTGAGAAGGTAAGACTACTGTGTAATCAGTAGTAAGAGAACAACGGGTACATTTGGCCAAAATGGATGTTGTAGCCACCAAGAAGACCTCAGTTTTATCACCAAGTTTTAAAAAAAGTTGAGAGTAAACTGAGATTTAGTTTCCAACAAACAGTCAGAAAGAGTGAAGGGAGGGAGAGCAGAATTAAGCTTGGTAGAGCGATAAAGCTGCATAACAGTGAAATTGAATATGAAATTTCCTGAAAATGTGGCCTAGCAGTAAGGGACAAATTATAAAAAGGAGAGGACCTAGAACAGAACCCTGAGGAAAACCGCAAGTAACTGAGAAAGACTGAGATCCAAATTCTTTCAGTTGAACAAAACAAGTGCATCCAGAGAGATATGACCTACTTTTATACTCTGTAGCTTTTGAGTTGTGATCATGGGTAAGGTGTGTGTGTGTGTGTGTGTTTGTTTCATAATAATAATAATAATAATAATAATAATAATAATAATAATAATAATAATAATTTTATTTTTATAATAATAATAATAATAATAATATTTTTATTGTTATTAGAAATATTTGAATTTTGTGTTGTGTAATTGAGTTTTATTGTGAAGTGTTTTGTAGCTCTGTCTTAGAGAAGGGCTTAACTGCATATAGAAGGGAATGTGAGAACAAAAGTATTTTGTAACAAAATACAAAAAACAGTTTCACTGGAATTATGTCATTATTGCACATGTGAAAATTCTGAATGTTAGTTTACCATGCACTCATTCATGTATTGTAATATCTAAGCACTTCTGTTCTTCTGATTTGTTTTTACACTTTCACTTTTTTTTTTCCATCTTTGTAGCTGGTGATTCCTCTCTGCACTCAGGATGATTTGGATAAAGCTGTGGAGCTGCTGGATCGTTCTGTTCACATGAAGAGTCTGAAGATTCTGCTGGTGTTGCCAGCCTGTTCCCAGGTTAGCTTGAGATCTGAAACTTGTTTGATTGGTTATCTCCAGTGCTGTTTATTGAAACCCCATTTTAAATGATCTGAGGTTAGGTAAGGTCACCTTGTGTCAGAGTACTGAGCTTCTGAAGCTACATTGTACCAGTTCCCACTGTGGTTAGCATTCTAAGTTTGTATATAACAGGCCATTATGTAGCTTGTTATTTTTCAGGTCTAGTACTTGAATACTCTCAGCACAGTGTGATTTATTGTGTTACAGCTGAAAACACATTGGATTTCATTTAAAGCTCAATGATGTTCATGTGTACATTTACTGGTTAAATTCAACCCTATGACAGTTCAGAAAAAAGAACACATACATTGTTGGCAATAACATCCATATTTATTTTGTTATAGTCAAATACTTTTTTGTTGTTGTTGTTATACATGTCAGTTTTTAAATCTTTTCCTCTGTCAGAATTCAGTTTCTAGTATGGATCTGCTACCGGCCCACGAGAACTTGGATAACAAGGACAGGAACATGTTGGCTCTTATAGGTGAGTGTTTTGTGTAAAAAGAAAAGTTACAAAGTCTCAGTCCTGGTTACTACAGGCTCTAAACATAAGTGGATTTTCTTAATTTGGCTAAATGTATGTTAAATTAAATAAGTGGCGCACTCAATCAAATTTTCAGAATGAGATTATGGTTTAAATGTTTCACGTTTGAGTGTTCTACTAGATGAACAGTGGAACCTCAGTTATCATTTGTCCTAGTTATCATACAAATCGGTTATCGTCAACTTTTTTCTGGGAAATTTTGTCCCAGTTATTGTTCATCTTCCCAGTTTCCGTTGATGTGCCCACATGACTCACTAATTTTGTGAAAACAAGAGCATCCACCCACATGTTTGTCATTCATTCTGGCTTTGTTTCTCATTGAGGGAGCATCACCCTGCTCTTTCATCTGAAAAATGTCCAGTGTTTTTTGTGCTTGTTTATTAAGTGAGCCAGAAACAGACCTCCCTGGACACATTTCCAAATGCCAAGATGATGTCACGGGACCATACCCAGACTTACGAGTGGGACCAAGCACAGAGCAGACAGAAGCTAAAGAGCTTCAAAAAAACCCCCTAAATGCTCAAAAAGCACCCAAATAATAACACTCAAAGCAATCTAAGACACGTCACACTAAAGCGATAGAGTGCAGCGCTACCACCTGAAAACTGGTGTGAAAGCAAATAGTGACCGAGAACAGGTGAACAAAACAAAGCTGCTAGCTGGACCCAAACCAGCACGCTCTAAAAGGGAGCGTAAACCCATACGAGTGATGTTAAGTGTTCATTTATCCATTTCATTAGTCTTTTGTATTTTTCTCATTGTGTTCTGTATGTAAAACTATAGTTATTCTATATAAAATGTGTTTTTTGTTAATATTTTGGAGTGTCTGGAACAGATTAATTGGATTTACATTATTTCTTATCAGAAATATGGCTTCACTTATCATTCATTTTGGTTATCGTCAGGCAGTTTCAAACAAATTAATGATGAAAACTGAGGTTCCACTGTGTTCTTTCAAATGTAGATTGAATAATGATTGAATTTGATATTTTATTTGAATCTGTTTATTTTGCTCTTTCTTTGTGCTTTTTAATGAAGCATTATTGAAACAACAAGCTTATAGGAAAACATCAATGATTAACAGTTGTCAGCAGGTGGTATAAAGTGCTCTTTCTGGCGACTGTGAGCAGATTGCTGCTGCTCTTGGAGCATCTCTGGACAACTGGACAGCTTGCCAATCAGAGCCTTATCATTTATTCATAGATAGAACTGATGAATGTTAGTCAACAACCTGGATCAGTAATAAGCTTATTTGCACTGCACCCACAAAATTAAGACATTGCCTCATCTTAGAGATAGATAAAAAAACACATTCCCATTACTACAGCTGAGATATCGCTTGTCTGCAGGCACTCAGTCAACAGACCGCAGCTCACCTCCTCCAGGCTACATCCCTGATGCCCTGCAACAGGTGGCAAGAAATGGTTCCTTCACCAGCATCAACAGCGAGGGAGAGTTCATACCTGAGAGCATGGACCAGGTATGCACATCTTGTGATTACTCCCGTTGTTCACAGATCCTAAATCATGCGTGTCCTGTGCTCCACTAAACAATTGCACTAGTAGGAATCAGAAAAGTTATCTATTGCGATTGTGTCATATTGATCAAAGTGACATATGTGGTTGTGTAGATGCTGGACCCTTTGTCTATGAGCAGCCCTGAGAATTCAGCATCAGGCAGTTGTCCTTCTCTGGATAGTCCACTTGACAGGTAATTCTGACGTATGCACACACAAAGGGGCACACACACATACCAGGGCAAGGCAAAATGTATAATGTTATTGAAACATAATTTAACTAAAAAATGTATCTCTTGTCTGGATGTCAGTTATTTTTTCCTTGTTGGATTTCATATTTGGATCCAGTTCAGTCTACAATTTTATGCAAATGTTGAATAAAAAATGTTTCAACTTCAAGCAGCAGAAACACAAAATATTGTGATTTTTTTAAAAGGGTTTTTCACCCTCACTGACCTTTTTAAATCTCAAATTTTGCAGCGATAGCTATCCTAAATCTCGTATGCCCCGAGCTCAGAGTTACCCGGACAACCATCAGGAGTTTCCAGGTAAATTGTGTTGATTCACTTGAGACCGTGTTATAATACGGTATGTTGAATATCGTGAAGACTTTTTCTCATGTTTCAGAGTGTGACATCCCAGTGTTTGAGAAGTCAGGGAAAGGTGGTACATATCCAAGAAGATACCATATCTCTTTTGGTCTGCAGGACTATAGCGATGGTGAGGGGCCCCCACACACATCTTGCTTATAAACCCTGTCTGGCATAGCTACTGTTACTGTCACATAAGGAGTAGATGAATGAAATGGCTACTCTTTTTGAATCTATCCTCTCATGATCATGAGATATAATATTACACCGCCAGCAGTGGAGAACCTGGATTTATGTATTTTTAATGTTTTTCTCTTAAACAATATTTACTTGTATCCACATATTAAATACTTTAATGTTCTTTATTTTATACGTCTCTGTGTAACAATATAATAATGTGTAGTCTGTCCATAATTGCCTCTAAAATTCTTTGTGTCTTTGCCTTTTCCGGCAGGGCGCAAGACGTTTCCACGAGCGAGGAGGACTCAGGGTCATGGGTTCCGCTCTCCGGTGAGTTTTAGCCCGACTGACCAGAGCCCAAGCACCAGCAGTGGAAGCAGCATCTTCACACCTGAGCTGGAGGAGCCAGGACGCCGTCGCCGTGGCAGTGACATTGAGCCCAACCCGAACACCAACCCAACCCTCTCCGTCATGGACATCAGCCCTCCAAGTCGTTGTAAGCCACCATACATGAATGAGTGGAGACTCCTTGCTTAAAAGTGCCATACAGTGTATAAGCAAGACCGTATGTACACTGAATAAGCTTTGTGAGAGGTGATGGGTGAAAACTGAACATGTCTGTAAGTGTTTCTATATGTGTTTATAGCTCCTCGTGCCCCCACTAATTGGCGTCTGGGAAAACTGCTGGGACAGGGCGCTTTTGGCCGGGTCTTCCTGTGTTACGATGCAGACACAGGCAGAGAACTTGCTGTCAAACAGGTCCAGTTCGATCCAGACAGTCCAGAGACCAGCAAGGTGAAAACACGAGAGAGAGAACACGTAGACAGTTGTTAAGCAATGATCCTGTCTTATACATGCCATATGTATTTATTTTTGTGTATATTTGTATGTCTGTGTTCTTAGGAGGTGAGTGCATTAGAATGTGAGATCCAGCTCCTGAAGAATCTTTTCCACGAGCGCATAGTCCAGTACTACGGTTGTCTGC